>QAXH01005065.1:0-24630 GCA_004335635.1 Chloromonas sp. AAM2
AGTCATCACGCCCCGCCAGCCCGCCTCGCCTGGCCGTGTACGCACGCCGGGACCACTCTCCACCACACCACCGCCAGGCGGGAGCATCTTAGACGGGGCCACATCGCGCAGCTCACCTTCTGCCGTGCAGCAGGGGCTTGGGTCACAGGCGGGAGCCATAAAGAGGCCGTTCGCGTGGCAGGAGCAGGAGACCAGGGCGTGGCTGTTGTCCATGGACCTGGAGCTCCTGCCTGAAGAGGAAGAAGCACCCCTGCTGGAAAACCCTCTCAGGTCAGTAGACAAGGCTTGGTGCACATGATGTGGGTGCGCATTGGGTGGCAGCATGCTCCAGGATTTGTACAATTTGAACATCAGTTATGAGTACCAGTCTTTCAAATGCGTCCTGGCTGCGGAAGCAAGGATTTCTGCTTGAAATTGGAACACCCACACACACACACACACACAGACACACACTCTCTCTCACTCACTTGTGGTGTTGCGCAGGAATGGCGTGCTTCTGTGTGACGTTGCATCAAATCTCACTGGGGTTCCCGTACGCAAGGCCGTCGTTCCGCCCACCACTGTGATGGAGGCGAGGGCTAACTGCATGCTAGCGCTTGACCATGCGGGCATGCTGGGCAACATGGACGACAATCTATTGGTAAGGAAATGAGAATAGAATGACGATGGCTCCAGTCAAGGGCTTGAACAAGGGTGCGCTGCTGAGCGACTGAGCAAAAAGAAATGCCAGAAGAAATGTGCTGCTGAGTGCCAGCAGAGCTTGTGGAAACGTTTTGTTGATGTCGCCGACATAAGGCAAGATGCTAGCTGTCGTCAAGGTAAGAAAACGAGGGCATCACATCAGGGGTTAAGCGCCACCAATCGCAAACAAGCAGGTTGTGCTGCTGAATGCTCGCGATGCTTCACTTGCAAAATGATGCAGGGCAGTGGTCTTTGCTTTGCGCAGCAAGCATGTGCGTTACCGAAACAAAAAAGATGTTTGCCAGTTTTGGGACAGTCCTTGTATGAGCCCTGAGTATAGTGTGTAAAGTGGTGGTGTTTGAGGTTGCAATCACCGGTGGTCCTGCAGTCATGTTGTGTTGGTAGACGATCATCCTGATATCTCTGGTGTCCAGAGTTGGAGACCCCATTATCCTTTCACGTGATCTTGAACCCATAGTACTCTGAGTGAGGTGGTGTCATGTTGAAGCTGTATAACCAACACACCTTTGTATCAATGACAATCATTATTGACATCCACTGTGGCCGGGTAATCATTGCAAGGTCTGCCGAGATAAACGCTCAAAGTAGATCCTCAAATGAACACATGCATGTACACATCCAATATTGTGGCTTGAAAACTCTCCTAATCGTGCTGTGGGTTGCTAATGCTGTGTTAGGTGTCCTCTTCTGTGCTATGCAGCGTGCTGTCGCAGCCTGCGACATGCCCGGTGTGCTCTGTCAGTGTGCTGGCTTGCATGCTTTTGTCTTACGATGCAGAAAACTGTCGCTTGATGATTTGTGCAGTTGCAGGCCGCACACGGCAAAGGAGTGACACTGTCCGGCAGTCCAGTCAAGAGCGACAAAGGTCGATCCGGCAGCTACTCCGCCCGCCTGCGCGAGCGCCAGGCAACGGCAGCTGTCAGCCTCGTGACCTCGATCGACAAAGTACTGCAAGGCAATCGAGACGCGATCTGGGGTCTGCTCAACCACATCCGGGAGGTGTCCAGTTCGCAGCAGGCTTACTTGAACCCTTCTACGCACATGGCGAGTGCGCATGCGGCAGCAGCGCGGGCAGCGGCAGCCATGCGAGCTCGAATTACGACAGATGCAGAAGCATGGGTCACTGCTGCAAAGCCCACCAACATGATGGCGGCAGGTAAACTCGCCGCTCAGCGCCCCATGCAGCCTCTACCACCACCCTTGCAACGCATGCACGACGCAACACAGCGGTGCATGCAGCCATGGCGAGGCGCGAATAGTGCACGGTCAGTCAACCTTGGCGTACCATACGGCGATTCAGTCGACGCGCCATTCATTTTACAGGGTCCGTCGGACGACTACGGCCCCACGTGCACGATTCCCTCAGGCGTTGGCCCATTGACTTGCACAGTGGGCCCAAGGCCGCTGTCACCAGGGCGCAGAAGCCTGTTGCAGACGTTACAGAAACAGCAGGAGCGAGAGCAGCAGGAGCGGGACGAGGCTAGGGATCAGGCCAGGGCGGAAGCTCAAGCACACACTCAGGCACAAGCACAGGCTGAGGTGGCTGCCACGTCAACGTGAGTGCCTTCAGGTCCTGTGACTAGTTAATCCTAGCAGCCTACATAGGAGTGGTTGGATACCTGGGCTGAGTCAATGTGTCGAGTAGATGACCTGCGAGGTCAGTCCATGCAGCACGATGCAAACATCCCTTGTTGACTAGCCCTCTGTCTGCTTGTTTTGTGTTCTAACTCAACACTGCGTGTTCAGGCCGGTGGTTATTCGTCGATGTCTCACCATCGATGTGCATGAACCAAGTGTATCCTCCTACACTAGTTGATGTGCACATGTGATCACGCCTGTCTCTCAACTACACATCCAGTGAATCGGTGAATTGGTGCTTGGCTCCTGTTCGCCTTACAAATTCTTGTGGCAATTCTCAGAGGCAATTTTTGTGTGTTTGCAGGTGGGACTGCGATGCACGTGCGGGCAGTTTCAGTGCACGTGACCATGGAGGCAACAGGCCCTCGTGGGCCAGTCCTCGCCTCCCCTACCCGCCTGAACAGGTGAGGATGGCAAAGCCATGCAGACCTTGCGCAGACTTTCTCGCACGTCAATGATGAATTTCTGTGAGTGCATGCTACCAGGTTTCAAACCGTGCCAAAGCGTACAAGAATGACATGCTGCATGGGAGTGAACCATGCCAGCAATTCCTTTGATTCACATAAGTAAAGCCGGTAGACCGCGCATGCCGGGCCCCAAAGAAAGCTAAAAACATCAGAAAACTGACATATGGCAAGTAATCTGATTACGCAATGGCTGTTGTTGTGCATGATACGAGTTTGCATGAGCGAGGTGTTGTGTGTCCATGACGACAAGCTTGCATCAGTCAGGGCACATGATAGTGGCGAACCTTGTGTGAACACCCAGAGCGAGGTGTCGTGCGCAGGTAGCGGCACTGGAATCGTCCCTTCTTAGATGGCTGTCGGAACTGGGCGCGATCGATCACGAGCTCGTGGCACAGGTATAAGGAACGTCCATTAATTGTGATTGTGCATGCAAACTGCACTGCCCTGTTGTGTGCTCGACTGCTCAATCTGGCGCATGGTAGAGCATGAATGAATGAGGGGTACCGACGTTCGCTTCAGGGGGCTTCATGTATATCGCTACACTTTCGGAACCTGGTCCACGCTCTAACGTGCAGTCATGTCGAGCATCGGCGCTATCTTTCTTTAGTTCCGCGTCCCGCCATCATTGCCTTCACACGCTGTGCTCCAGGGTATTACTTTTGCATGTCGTCGCCTTCACGCTGCGTCCATCCGCAGGGTTTTGGTGCCTTGATAAACGAGATGGCCGATGGCGTCTTTCTGTGCTGGCTGGTCCAACGGATCATGGGCGTGCACATCAAGGGCGTCAACCGCAAACCGCTGGTCTACGCGCATCGACGAGCCAACATCATGCGCGCAATCGCGACGTTGCGCACCGCTCCGACCCTGTCGCGCAGGTAAGCGCGCAGGCAAAACATTTCAGGTATAGGTCACCACAAATGCTCGACAACGTGCAGGCTGGCGAAGAGCAGACGCTGACGAGCGCAAAATAGCAGCGGAAACGAAATGCTATAATTGTGCATTCTACACCAATGGAGTTGTTGGCTCCCAACCAGCGAGCCATCGCCCGCAGTCTATCGCAATCAACAGCTATATGCGCCAGTAAATCTGTTCCTGGCCATTCCGGGCCATGTCGGTAGCCATCATCTGTCAGTTTGAGCCGTGCTCTCAACCGCTGTTGGTTCTCCGTTGCAGGTCTCTCGTGTACGAGGAGGCGTTGCTGCACGCTGAGCGGTCTGCTCTGACGGGGTTGTTAGAGGACCTCCACAGGCTGGCGGACGGACAACCGAGCGCAGGATCCGTATGGCAGCCGAGCAACCGGCCTTACCTGCCCTATGCGCCCATTGCACAGTCAGTGCAGGAAACGGTGAGCTCCCCTGCGAACCCGTTCATTTCTTCTCCAGTGCAAACTGATTGACGTCAAAGCGCAAGCGATCGCACCTTCCAGCGACCCATCACAATCCCATTTCGTGTTCGTGCTTCGCCGTGCTCACATCCTCAATCCAACACTTAATTCTGCCAGCAATACTGCATGCTTGAACTTGCCCTTGCGTACTGGTTCCTCTGCACACAGGGACTTTCTGACACATCCGCCCATCAGACCCTATCCATCCACTCCCACGCCAGTCCGTCCCCTCCTGCCGCGGCCTGCCGGCCCCGGAGTGCGCCCCGGCCCCAGCGCAGCCACCCATCCACTGCGCCTGCAGCCGGGCAGCTGCTGTCTCCGCCCCGCCCAGCACCGGAACGTGGCCCCCTAGGCATCGCCTCACTGTTCGTGACACCGCCCAAGGGGCGTGCCTTGGAACGAGGCGCGGAATCCTTCAGACGGTGGTTGGGCCCGTCGCCGGATAAGTGGCAGCAGCGGGAAGAGGAGGATGCACACCGGTGAGTGTTTGTCAGTACTTTAAGGGACACAAGAAGTGGAAGTACCGTATTGTTCAGCCTATTGCGGAATCAGCTTCGTAAAAATCTTCAAATTTTGACCTTGGAATTTCAAGAAAAACCTGAAGTTCGTAAAACCGAAATGCTCAAAGGTGGCAAAAAACGAGGTTCGTAAAATTGTTCAATCAGAAGCAGTCCCTGCCTTGCAGCTCTAGCTCTAGGTGCTAGTTACAGGCATATCATGTAGTACTAGTGCACGCCAGTGCCAAAATCAGTGCTGGATGGCTCATTATCAGTGGTTTTCAGAGCCGTCTTAAAGAAAATGTGCAAAAAACCAGAGGTTGGTAAAAGCAAAAAGCTCAAACAGCCAAAAACCTGATCCGTAACTTTTTTCTGACCATCGGGTTCCGAAATTCGCTGAACAATACGGTAACTGAGGAGTGTCCTCTGACGGCTTTCCTGGTGTAAATACATATACATATACTGAGGAGGCTGAGCGGTCAAGGCAAGTCCCATGTGAATGAACGCACACCCTGGGCACAGACGTGGCTCACGCGTGCGCAACGCATGTGCCAACAGACACAGACACGCGCAGATACACAGTGCACTCTTCGCTTGCTACATTTGCTCAGCATCCGCCGTGTCTTGCACACTCTTGCACTCAGGCGGGAGCGCCGGGCTGCAGCAGCCATGGCGGGAGCGCCGAGGCCAAGCGGCACACTGCAGCAGCCCAAGACCTCCGCAAACGCTGAATCCAAGATAGCGCTGATTGCTGCTGACGATGGCTATGGTAGCACCATCCCGGGCGTGCAGGCGGCTCTACAGGAGGTCCAAGCCTTCACCGCGGAACTGGATCAGTACCTTGGAAGCGGTACCCCGCTGTCGGCCAGACAGGAGGCGGAGAAGGATCGCGTCATATCTAAAGCACCGCTGCTGCAGCTGCGTAGAGGTTGATACCTGTCAATGTGCAAGCGAACTGAGATCGGGTTGAGGTGGACGAACACAGATATCGTCAAGCTGACGAGGCCGTGGTTGTGCGTTAACTGCAGTGAAAACTTGGGGCGGCCCCGTTTATTCATGTCGCTATCGGACGTCTCTGTCGGACGCATCATGTTATTTACAGAGGGGAGGGACTCCTACCCGTCCACCCTACACGTGAAGGGGATTGTGACAAACATTGGTTTTTAGGCTCAAATTTGTATAAACACTGGTTGGTGGGCAGCCTGCAGCGTTGCAATACTGCGCTACAGGCGACAGTGCCTGTACAACGCACGCCCACGCACTGGGTAGGGAGCTAGTATGTACCATCCTTGAGGGCTTACACACATAACAGGGTCACAATCCTGCATGTTTTCAGGGGTTGCTGCCCCCTGCTATTGCCAGGCGTGATCTGCAGTAAGAAATCACGGAGCATCTCACTTGAGCTTTGCTGTTCTGAATTTACGTTCATTCGTACAAGCACAACAGTTGATGTAAATAGCGGTTTTGCCGTCCAGGAGTACAGACAAAGACAGACAGCCGGCCACGAATGTGGGCTATGAAGGTGCCGTAAGAAAACCTACAGGTAGAAGAGCTTGTAGTACAGAAAACAAATCCCTGGTAGAAGGCTTGTAGCACAAGGAAGACAAATCCCTGGATATCCCTGCCTGATGATCAACCCATGATGACATCTGACTTTCAAAACACCAACAGCCTCTGACAAATACGTGATTGCCATGCAACGATGACGACTACTAGCAACTTGTGACTGTGAGTTGCTGTTTTGGTTTGTACTGAATGGCAGGTCACACTGTTAGTGAGGCCACAGAAGGCGGGGATACGTGCTTGGGGTCCGGCGGCGTGCGCTGCAGGAGACAATAGCCACCCACCAAGCCTTGGCATGGACTACTACTAGGACGCGTGAAGAGATTACACCACAGGGGCCCACACACAGCGCGCGTGATCAAGTACCATTCTAACATGGCCTGAGCAACAAAGGAGAAGAAGGGTCAAAGTCAGAAGGCTGGTGGACTCAAATGTACTGCTCTCGTGGCCTACTTAACCGTGGCCCACATGCAATTGATGCAAACAACCAGTTCAAAGGCTTGATAGTCAAATGAATGGCCGCAAGCACAGCCTGCTCTTGGACGCATGCAAAGCCTAAGATCATGCGAAACCAACCTGCTGGCCACATAGGAAATGGGCATTCAATTGCATTTTATCTGCGTTCACATGGGCGGTTTTTCCACGGCCTTACCCAAAGCCTTGACAGCACCAGTGGGCTTATCCGACATTTGAAGCACGGATAACCAGGCCATGCCGCTCTGCATCCATGCCACACACATTGGCATGCCATTGTAATACCATCGTAATGCCATCCTGCTTGCCCCCCACTACATCCCAGCATGTGCCGCCTGGCCATTTCTCTAAATGCTGGAATCCTTCAAGGCATTCACTCCTACCCAGGTTGGCACAACTCGGTTCCAGCTGCCACATCTTTGGACCCAGCCGCCGCGCTCTTCCTGCCACCACCATCATTCCATGCGCACGTCGTCCGCTGATACTTGGTTGCTGTGGCCGTTCCGTGTGGGCATAGGGGTTGCATGTACATAACCGACTTGAACAAAATGGAATCTGGAACACTGCTGATCATGCACTGCATGGCATGTTCCTGCCTGTCATGGCATCCTGCCTGCTCGCCCCACCATGCCCATGCCAAGTCATACTGCCCAAAACCAAAAGTCAGACCGCTAGGGCGCTAAGTCAGGCCTTTCGCAAACATGGCGTAGAGCCTTCTCATAAAGGCTCTTCCTGTCCAAAGCACCTCCTTGACCCGGGTAACCCATCAAGTTCACTTCAAACCCCTTGATCTTGTGTCTATCAAGTTCTTGGAATGCGACATAGTACTTGTGAACAGTGTGTGTGCGTGTTTGTGTGTGTGTGTGCGTGTGCAAACACGCCTAACTACAGTGAGGCCTGAGCTGCCGTCCTGCCAAGGCCTCAACACGTGCTCCCATAAGCCATAGAGCGGAGTTTCAAATCAAAGCCCTCTCTCGCTAGCCCATCTGATTCCATGGCCAAGTGACTCGTATACAATCGG
Organism: Chloromonas sp. AAM2; assembly: GCA_004335635.1. Taxonomy (NCBI): domain Eukaryota; kingdom Viridiplantae; phylum Chlorophyta; class Chlorophyceae; order Chlamydomonadales; family Chlamydomonadaceae; genus Chloromonas; species Chloromonas sp. AAM2. Next base: position 7,747 of record QAXH01005065.1, read on the forward strand.
CCAGATTGGCCGGTCAGAAGACCCTGAACATTGCATGTGCTTAGTGTGTTGGGACCACCATGCTCATGCTTCGCTTAGGGGGGTGATGTAGACGGCTGCTAGGCGTCTTCATCGTTTAGTTTGCAGCACCGTAAGCTGCAAAACCGCAGGAAGCCGTGTGATGCTGCTAATGGTGATGAATTGGCCGGATGGCACACAAGGATTCGCCATGCAAAGCAGGCAGATGCATTGCCACAGACAGGCGCATGGCCATGCAAAGTATGCAGGTGCATGGCCATGCTCACCATGTGGTCACACAACTCTGCACGACGTTTGTATCAGTTGAATACCTCTCACTCAATGCTCAATGCAGAGCAAGAATAGCCTGCTGTGGGCTGGTACCCTGATGGAGTCAACTGTTCCTGGCTGTTTTGGCCCCTGTACGCTCGCAGCGCGCTCAGACTGGGTTGCTATGAGCATCAACAACAGGAGCTAAGCCTGGAAAAGAGCCGAGTCCAGAGCGAGTTGATGCCATCTGAAGGATGCATGCAGGCCATGTCATTGCCATGGAGCTAGACCACATACAGCGAATCATACAGATTATCGAGTTGCCGTTCCAAAGCCACCATGTGTTGCCACCATGAGATGGCTGACCATACATGGTAGCCAACTGCACAGCTTGCTAGATGAGAAGCCATGCATGGCGCATGGTGGTGACTGGAAGGCCATGCATGTATGCAGGAGAGGCTAGGTGCAGTTTGCATGCATATCTACATGAGTGCGAATGCCACCAGCGGCACCAGACTCGCCAGACCCATCACCATGAGGTCGAAGGGGCTCTTGCCCGCCCCGGGCAGCACATGCACTGCGCCTGCATGCAGCACGGTGCCACCTGACGCGAGCAGCACCAACGAGACGACCTGCATGCACATCAGTCGCTTGCATGCTTGGTCCTGTGATTGTTGGCCGCATCATCTCTCATGAACTCATCTCTCTCACACACGAAGGCTTCAGACAGAGCCCTAAACGTTGTATGGGTTCTTGGCGTCACAGGTCCTAAGGCCAAGGCACACAAAGTATACCAATCAGGCGCCCACGGCGCCCAGCCTCTGCCCTTCTCTTGTCCTGTGGTAGTCACTATTCTGTCATGCATCACAACACCTCGGTATCCTACAAACGCCATGTAATGTTGACCATGTTGATGATGTTTGCATGCCTGGTGCAAACTTTGACATCACCGGTCTCTTCTCTTTGCATCCTGCTCATACTCATATGCATCACAGCAGACGGAGCCTCCCGCCCCACAGGCACACCTCCCATCCCATGACGTCTTATGCACACTATGTTTGCCAGCCATTGTTGAAAACAATGTGAGTGAGTGAGCGAGTGAGTGAGTGAGTGAGTGAGCGAGTGAGTGTATTTTTTACATCTGTATCGTTCGATAAGTCGAACAGAAGATGGATTGAGTGTCATCATGCACATTGCAAAGGACTGCTGTGTGTGCCTTGTCATGATATTCAATCACAAGTATGACGTCGCTCGGGTGCCCACCTGTGGCTCGGTCACCCAGGCGATGTTACCCAGGCCATAGAATGTGAGCAGGGCTGTCAAGGGAGCAGCCGCTACAAAGTACACAAGGCCTGCACGCAGCAACAGGATGATCTCGACAGTCCTTGGTCAGTTCTGCGGCGCGCTAGGCTAGGTTTGTCGCTAGCATGCATGGGAATGGCAAACGTCATTGTCAAGGGAGCAAGAAGTCATGCAAGAGATGGCTAGGCTCACTGCTGCGCATGAATGCGGGTTTCATTGCAACAGCGACGAGGCGGCATGCGAATAACAACTGAGAACAGCCAGCACCCAGCTGCACCCTGCCCTGGCCTCCCTCACACCTTCATGTGCGGCGCGCGGAGTGCTGCCTGTGGTGCGCAGGAAACTCGCCAAACCGTACGCCACCGGCATCTTGTGCACCTGACACGTACAAAAACAGGTATTTCTAGTGTGCATGGACATGGACATTGTATGGTCTGCATTGGCATGGGCAATGTTCCCGTGGACAATGGACTTGTGTGTGGAATAAGATGGGCTGCCTCTGAGCCCGGCCCTACCAATAGATGCAAGAACGGTGTGCTGATGGCCAGGGCAGTACTGTATTTGTGCGAGCAGATACCGTGCTGGGTATGACCCGCCCGCTGCCGGTGCCCCGTACCATGATTGAAGCTGCCACTGCCAGCGACACCACCAGGCTGTGGGACAGGGCGGCGGCTCCCACAGCCAAGCCGTCAGCAGCTGCAAGAAGGGAGAGGCAAGTGAAATCAGGGGTCAGCACGACCTGCATCCGTTGAGGGCAGAACGAGGGCAGGGGCAGAACGGAACACCAGGCAGGAGCAGCACCGCCCACAGCTAACCAGCAGCGGACACAACTACACCAACGCACCCACAGCTAACCAGCAGCGGCCACAACTACACCAATGCGCCCACAGCTAACCAGCAACAGCCACAACTACACCAACGCACCCACGGCTAACCAGCAGCGGCCACAACTACACCAACGCACCCACAGCTAACCAGCAGCGGCCACAAGGAAGGAGGCAGCAGCACGTAGCACTGAGACAACACACTCAACAAACAAAGCTCAAGCATGACAACTGCTGCCCCATGAAAGCTATGTGCATGTGGATGCAGGGGTCCGGACTGTCAGAGATGCTGCATGTCTATTCATCTTTCCGGAACAGCACCGTGTCCTTCGCAGTTGGCAGTCAGGCCAAGGCCAGTGCTAGGCTTCACCCTTTGATATACGTGAGATACTGTTCCGTATGGGCTCAACATTTGCTTCCTGTTCAATTTTGCAAAGCAGACCACTCATTCCTAGCAATGCGCGGCCTTGGCACCCAGGGTCTCTCAAAGTCACTACGCAAGATCCTTGGATAATCAGCAGTGGCATTTGCATGAAACCCTGTTGCATAGTTCAGTGGCCTCCACATCTCCTCTCCCAAACAAGTTGATGGTCTCGCTAGGGCTGCCTTGTGAAATGCTTTGACAATTAGCTTGCGTGAAACCCTGCTCCTTTACAGATGGGCTCCTTAACAAACGGGCTCCTCAACAAATCGGCTCCTTAACAAATCGGCTCTTTAACAGATCGGCTCCTTAACAGATGTGCTCAACACCTGGGCCCACCCCTGCCCACCTGAGTGCAGCACTAGCCCCAGCAGCGCCTGATTAGGCGACGATGGCGTGTACTCCACATGCTGCACGTGCACCCCGCGTGACCCTGACGCTTTCACGTCCCGGCAGCACGGCAACACGAGCCCGTCCCCAGCCCCAGCCCCGCCCCCATGGTCGGTTCCGTTTTGTGGGTGTAACAAAGGTGCTGTCGACTCTTCAGTGATAATGCTGATTGGCAGGCCGTCATCGTCTGCTACGAGCCCTTGGCTACAGCAGGGTGGAGGGGCGTATGCTGCATGGCGCATGGTTTGCATGCTTGGGCTGACATCTAGGCTTGGGTGCCGCATGCTATGGATGCTATGCTGAGGCCATGCTGTAGCGGCTGAGTTGACATCGGCACAGGAGTGTGCGGTGGAGAGCACTTGTTTGGGTGCATGGGTGTGGCCCAGGAAGGTGTCCAGCGCTGACATGACCAAGAAACCGACGAGCAGGGCTGCTCCTGGCATCCAATGCGGCACATGCTGCTCCTGTGGAATGCTGGCCTGCACGCATGCATGTAAAATCAAGCGTTTTCCTGTTGTTTTGTTGCCCATGAATGAATAGAATGTGCATGTAAAAGGTGGCCCACCATCTGCTGCTGGCATATGGTGAAGTCCGCAGAACATCATGATGAGCGGCATGCCTAAATGGCGTTTCTTGAAACAAAAACTATTACCTCTAAAAACAACGCCAAGAAGCCTCTGTAGCCTGCACCCCTCTTACCTGTGCTTCTATGAGGCTGTAAAATCCCTCTGGCAGAATCACACAGAGGCCAGCACCAACTAGTAGGCCGGCTGAAAGGGTGTGGGATAAGTGACCACTGCTATGGCGGGCGGGCACCAGTAGGGCCACAACACCTGCTTGCAACATCACGAGTAAGCCCAGACTGTGCCGCACTGTTGAAGTTGTCCAAGGCCTAGCTGATGGGGGCATGCATGATGGCACGGCATGGCACGGGATGATAGCCTACCTGGTATGTAGGCACCAAGCAGCAAACTCGCACATGTTAACCAGAGAGTAAGTACTGGGTCACCAGATATCCTTTCAGGCCATGCCTCCATGTTGATTGCTGGAAAGTGCTTGCAGCCACGAACTACGCCATCATCAAAAGGCTAACCTCCGATGGCTAATTGGGTAGTCTGATGTGGCGTGTGCAGCTGAGAGAAGTCGTGATGCCTTCTCGGAGCCGAAACGAAATCACCCGGAAATGCATTCGCACGTGCGAAGGAAAAACTGACTTCAGGGAGACAGAGCAGCAATGGATAGCCCCTACGCAGCTCGACCCTGCCCGACACATCCACCTATCACACCTTGACCTGACCAAGGACGGGCTGCCCAGGAAACCCTTGTGTGACCCTGACAGCCCAAGGTACCGAACCTCGCCAACACACGCAGCTGGCGCAGCATTGGCCATCTTGCAGGGCAACCTAGCTGTTCCGGTCGGGAGGACGTCATCAAAGCAGGCTGCATTGGACGTTCAAACTCTGCAATCAACTCGCGCCCAAAGGGTCTTGATGGCCCGCACAAAGCAGAAGGAGCCTGTAGGTGTTCTGCATCAGACTGCCAAGCTTTTGACAGTGGGCCATGCGTCATGTGGCCATGCGTATATGGTCGTGTAATATATATGTGCACGCATGCACGCGCAGCAAAACAAGCGGGACGGGCCTTTGTCCCCCATTCGCAAGTCACCTAAAACACGTCCTCGCCAGGCGGAGCAACCAGTGCCTCATACAGGTGGTTTAGATGTCACAGACGAGCAAGACATGAAGAAGGCACATGTATGGACACAATTGGCATGCATGAGCGCATGGGACGCGAATGGCGCAGTCCAATGTGCCATGCAAATCCACTTGAGCCAGCACGTCTGCAAATACCACGAATGTGGCAGACACACCCGGCTTTCTGATTGCTTTGCGCGTTTGAATGCATGTGCAGCCCAGCGGAAGCCCAGGCGGTACCGGCCTGGTACTGTGGCTTTGAGGGAGATTCGCAAGTATCAAAAGTCAACAGAATTACTCATTCGCAAGCTGCCCTTTGCACGGCTGGTAAGCAAGGCACATGCAAGAGCAAGGTCTCGTAAATCGACATTCTGTATTGACATCTGGCAGCAAAAGTGGTGATGCCTGCGTACCATACTACGCCAAATGATTAGGTGTCTGCCTCGAATTTAAAGTTTGTGCATACACAGACAAAGTCTAGAAATTATTCGACAACGTTTCACACTGAGTTGTTCGAGTCATCGCCAATTCATTATTGTAGCTGACCAAACAGGCACCACGTATCCACCGGGGGTTGAACCATCCGTGGGTTGAACCATGAGAAGCTATGTAATGATGAATGAAACAGGCACCACGTATGATGACGGAATTGCGCTCAACTAGACTGGCCAGTGGCCACCCTACCAGTAACTGCCATGGGTGGGCTTCCATGCTTGTATAGGTATGCTTGTGTGGGTAGGCTGACAACATAACATCAGAACATGGCAGGAGTAGCTGGCTTTTATGCTTAAGTGTGCACTGTGTGTGTGTTGTTGTTGTTGTTGTTGTTTACATGGCCTTCAGTCCGGGGAGGACTGCTCAGCGGGGGTGAGGGAGGGAGGGAGGGAGGGAGGGAAAACAAAGTGTGTGTGTGTGTTTGTGTGTGTGGTCAGGTGCGTGAGATCAGCAACCAGGTGGCGCCTGAACCCTTCCGATGGACTGCTGAAGCGCTGCTGGCACTGCAAGAGGTAGGCAAAGGACCACAAACGGGGAACGGTTTTCTGGGAGGACACGGCGCGCCATGTGGGGTCACCCGGGTATTGAAAGGACAGGATAAATGATGACAGGAGAAACCGGGCAAACTCTGTTCGTTTCTGACGATACATGTCAAGTCAGTGAAGGCCTGTAAAAGTGTGGTTTAGTTATTCGCACCTGCGACGTCTATCACCAGCGCTGCATCCATAGTTGCACCAAGTGGCATGCACGAAATGGTATCTTGGGCAGCCAAGCATGTCTTCAGCCCTGCTCCCCCTTGCCTGCAGGCCACAGAGGACTTTATGGTGCATCTCTTTGAGGACTGCAACCTGTGCGCTATCCATGCCAAGCGAGTCACCATCAGTAAGTAGCCAAGGATGTACAATATGCCTTGTCCGTGGTAGCAGCCAGACCAGTCTGGGAGCGTTGCGCTGATCAGCACGCAGCAAGCAAACTTGCAGGGTTGCCCTTGTCACAAGAGAAGTGTGCCATGATCTCAGTGGAGCAGGTCACAATTGCTACTCATGCAATGAGCCTCGTTCCTGAATCTGGTTGCATATTCAGCAGCGCGCATGATGCTAGTCAAGCAGCCACGCCCAATCTCAAGTCCTGGCGTGCGGTTGAGTTTGGTAACATCCGTCCGCAATCTCTGTTGTCAAAAAATCAAACATCCACAATGAACCGTCAGCTGAGTGTTGATGTCTTGCACCATTCATCAATTTCCAGTGTAACTGCATGTAAAGCGACACTTAGCTACTGCATGTAAAGCGGCACTAAAGCGACACTTAGCTCCGTGACTGTGTTGCTATGATCTCGCCTGCCTGCTCTGCAGTGCCCAAGGACTTGCAGTTGGCGCGCAGGATTCGCGGACCCGTTCACGGCGTGTCCAGCTATTGATGGGGATCAGTGCAGCTCGCAAGCAGCTGCTGGGGAATGTTGGGCTGGGAGTCGAGCATTCAGCAAACAAGCCTCACGCCGCTTGTGCTCGGACGCAACAGCTTTGCATGCCATTGTCCCACATGCCTCCCGCAGCTTGCCGTACGTGCCCCATATGCCTTCCCCAGCTTGCCGTACGTGCCCCACATGCCTCCCCCAGCTTGCCGTACGTGCCCCACATGCCTCCCCCAGCTTGCAGATGGTGCCATGCACCCAAAAGGCCAGCTCACAGCCATACTAAAGCAGCCAAGTGCCATCGAGGCAATCGTGCGTGGACTGACCAGCGCTGCGCCTGGCTCATTGGTTCAGAGGCACAGTTGTATGCATGGGCTTCAGTTGCTGTGCACATGGGCTGGTCATATGAACGCACAGGTCAGCCGACAGCAGCATCTGCGCATCTGGCTGCTAATGGTGTGGCTGAACCTGTAGTCCAGCTGAAGTTTCTGGCTTTCACCAGGAACACCAGCGCCAGCAACACCAGCAGTCGAACCAGCACCAGCAGGGCAAAGCGTATATGTGGGCATGACTTTGGGGTACAGTGTAGGGTAGTCTTGAAGCGACCCTGCCTTTCGTTGTGAACCTGCTTGGACACTTGACATTAACGAAGTCTGGTGGCCGTCTGCTAGACTTTCTGCGTGCCCGTTGCTGTGCCCATCGTGGTGCATCACAGCAGCTGGTTTGATGCGGGCCCCTGAAAATTTGGCCAAAGGCCTTTTGGACACGCTTCTCAGAGAGACGGTTTCTTTTGTCACTCTTTTGTCAAGGGTTTGTTTTTGTTGTATTTCATGCACTTGCGTTAGTTTGAGTAGGTGTGCCTTGTGGGAAGCACCACGAAGCAAACACCGGAACGTTTGATGCTGCCATTCATAACCTGTCAGGAACTTGGTTTAAAGGTCGGATTGTAATGATGGAGCTTTGAGCAGGTAACATGGTGCCGATGTTGTTGTTCAGCAGTCTCGGTGGACATAATATGCATCAGCGGTGGACATGATATGCATTGCCGCAAGCGCCTCAGCACATTAGTGCTGACAGCATGTGCCTTGCTTTTGATACATGGCATCATACCGAGTGGTAAGTATCCAGTGCCTGCCACACATGCAGGTATGCTAGCCACGCTGCGTTGGGTTTGACAGCACAATCGCCAGCTGAAGTCTTGCCTCCTGGTCGTCATCCCTGACAGCAGGCACTTCCAGTTCTTCTTTGTTTCCAGTCCGGACATACTCATCTGCACATACTCGTTTACAGGCACCCATGGATTGTATGGTGATCTTGACTAGTGAAATACCTGCCCTTGCAATAAGTGCGTTGTCATGACAACGGCACCACCTGCACACAAACTTCTCCATGTTATGGCCTCCTGCCATGACCTACAACATTTGCAGGGCAAATCAGGTGCTGCAGTGTGAGCCACTGTGTGTGATGCGAACACGGCTCTTGGTAACTGCTGCTGCACATCACGTCGTTTCTCTCCGCGCCACGTTGATAGTCGTTCCTCTCGAGAACAGTTTGCGCCCTCAGTTGCTGCTACGCGACCGCACGTCCCGGACTCTGCCCCGGCCGCAGCTTGCGACCTGGGCACCCCTGTGACTCACAGTGCATGCCATACGTGAAGGTGCGGCAGGACACGACTGATTTGCCGATTCGACTAGATGATATCGTTCAGTTTGATGCGCATGCCTGTCCGCCGTGCCACCTCGCGTGCGGTCAAATGTTTGACCCATGCTGTGCAGGCCCATGTCGGCAGACGACGTCTACAAAGTTGTGATTTGGGCCGGTATCGTGCCCATTGTAGTGCTCGCCGCAATTCTACTTTTCTGGGCTCTGCGCGGATTTGGTCGCTGTATTTCCGATCGCGTAGGGTCCCTACTCGGCTTCCGGCCTCGCACACGCATTCAGCCAGCGCATGACCTGGAACATCATAGCCGCAACCCTCTTGCGTCTGGCTTGGGAATACCGGAGGGTACAGCAGGGCCTCAAGGTGCCCAAGGTGAACTGGCTGTACCCACATAGCAGCATGCACAGCATTCACGTCATTGATGGCACCACATAGCAGCATGCATGTCACCGACCGCTCTAGCACCATGCCAGACATAAATAACGAACTACCTAGCGCTGCCGTGGCGTCAGTACTCATCATGGCACCAACGACTGAACTCAACAATCGACCTCATGACCCTACATTGTGTGTAGGTATCGCAGAGCCTCTCTACCCCCCTCATGTCATTCCAAGCACCTGGCGGGGTACCACCACCGCCACAGCACCGCACACTGGCCCCAACATCGGCGTCTGGACGACAGTCCACCCTCAAACGGCCCGCTTCCTTCGCCATTGGGGTGCGGCCCTGGACCCCACGGGCGGCATGCACGGTTGCACGGCTAATGGCAGGGTGCTGGGCTCATGGGCAGACTACAGGCTTATTCAACTGCTGGAGGTCAGTGGTGCAGCATTTGCCATGTGATTAGTTAGTGGTGCAGCAGTAATGACCAGCTGATGGCCGCATACCTTGTTTGGAAACAGTGCTGTATCCAACAGTGCTGGACCCAGTGCTGTACCCAAATCATTCTATACATCTTTAAGTTAGTTTCCTCTGTCGATCTGTCGACCTACCCAATGCTTAAGATGGGACCTCTGTGTGCGACCGCAGCGGCTGTTGCATGAGGATGGCGTTGCCGGCCCCTCCCACGCCCCCTGGCGGGGGGTGCAGTGTCCCGTGCCCGGCCTGAGCCCTGCCCTCCTGGATGACCTACCCCTGGTCATGCTCATTCCTGCGCAAAGACAGGCCCCAGATCAAGGGGCAGGCGCCACAGCAGATGCAGGTGTGACGGAGCGGCGCAGAATGGACTGTCATGAAACGGAAGCACCCCGTGTACATGAGACTGACACAGTTGTAGGCTTGCTCGATTTGCATTCCACAAGCGCTGAACAAGCGGCCAGTTGCTGTAAAGGCACGTCAGGTCAGGCAGACTGCGTCAGACTGTTCATCAAGGCTAAATTGTTCACATAGCAGCAATCATGACACAGCACTGGGGGAAAAGTCGTTGCATGCTGTTCGTGGCTGTCATTGCTGCTGTCATGGCCAGCTGACTTTGGCGCCCGTGCGTTTCAGGTGGTCTGGAGGCGTGCCCCGAGGAGCCTGGTGAAACGAACCCCACAGCCACCGACAGTGCAGCTGAACAGCCATCCACTATCAGCACCTCAGGCAGCCACCCCCACACCACAGACGCACCAACCACCATGCACGCCACTGGTTCCAGTATCCATACCTCATGCAGTGACGTTTTTGCAGAATCAGGCGACATGCACAGCTGGTGCGCAACCGCTGCCTGGCCCGCAGGGCCTGAATCAGCACAAACGTCCGGTACTACTCCTCACGTTCACGTGGTTCACATGCAACCACGTGGAGTGTCAGAAACGGCCACGGGCATGGAGAACGTGGTAGGGACGTATGCAGCCTTGGATGAAGAGGCTCACGGGCTTGAGACACCCTCTAGCAGTGCCTCTTCCAGTCATCATCAGCCTGTAATCCGAACTACACTACCGCCCCCGCAGTACCAGCCTTCACTTGAGCATGCTGTGCCTGTACCAGTGGCAGTTCAGCTGCACGCGGCACAAGAGCAGCCAATCACAGTTGAACTAGACGGCATACCACAGGCAGAACAGTCACCACAACTGGAGGTACCTGTTGATCATGGGGGAGTTGCAACACAGCAGAGCAGGGCAACTGAAGAGCATGGACTGCAGTCACTGGCGACACAACAAGACACGGGAGCAGAGCAACACAGAGAATCGCAGCAGCAGCAGCAGCAACAATCACAGGAAGGAGCTCATGCTGCACCGCAAACCACGCCACAGGAAGTGCAATCAGAGCAGCATGGAAAGCGACAGTCATCCGTCATCAGCAAGATAGGGGTGGTTGATATGCCCATGCACATGTGGGTTCAGCGGTTGGTTAACCAGGCAGCCACGTGTTCAGTGTGCCTGGAGAGTTTGGCTCCGGTTGCGGGGCCATCACATGCGCTGTCGCTGTTGCGGATACTGCCCCTGTGTGGCCACGTGTTCCATGCCACGTGCCTGGATGCATGGCTGATGCAGTCAGCCACGTGCCCCCTGTGCCGCACCGTGAGTTGACAAGTTGCACTGGGATTCAAATGTTTTGCTGCTACCTAAGCATACTCTCAGGAAAAAGAAGTTTGCCAGTTCTGGGACAGTTGGACTGGCTCCGTGATGAGGCTGGGTTACAACCTCTAACCCAGCCTTACACACGTACCCCTTACTTACATACAACCCCTAACCCCTTACACTAACCCACACAGTATATATCAATGAAGTGCCCACTACACCCACAAGAACACATCAGCGCGCTTTTTTTAGGTGGTGTATCAAGCCCGAGGCAAACCCGCCCACGTTTTGTAGCGGAATGGCCTGTGAACCATCTTGACTAGCCCTCCTTGACAACCAGTGCCCGGTCTGGGTTTGCACAACAACCAAGACAGTCCGGCGACAAAGAGTCCAACCGGTTGCTGCCTTTGCTCATGCCCATCAGGTTGACTGTGGTCACCATGCCTGTGTGTCCTGCCTGCAGATTGCCCTCCCTGAGTGGGTTGTGGATGCGTTGATGGGGCACATCCTGCACCAACCCCAACACTGGGAGGTCACCAGTGTAAGGGGCAGAAGGAGCTAGTGCATAGCGCCACCGCACAGAGATCTCCTGTCTCCTGTCTCACGTTGGGGTAGCGAATCAACTTCGCTCTACCATCGGGGCCCATGTGCCAGTCACAGTAATCAAAGGTTGCCATCAACGTGCTGGGGCATAGCACCCTGTTGGTGGGAGCGACCATGCAACAACCTAGGGCAGCCAGTGAAGCCAAACAACGTCTGCACGAACTGATGAACCATGCCAGGGGCACCAGAGCGAGGAGCAGCAGAAGCCATAGCACTTTGCATGCCCCATGACCTGACTCATAAACAGTACCAACCGTTGCAATGTTGTGCAGCTGTTGGTACCTGCTGCAAATGCAAACGAGCCAAGTGGTGCGGGTAGTCTGCTGTTAGATGCAACCGCAGGCTGAATGCAACCTCCTGTTGCCGGATACGAACGGACTTGCCCAGGGGTGCAAAAGGGCATACAGATGCTCAGGCAGCACCTAGGGCACGACACCATGGTAGTCACGGTCGCACGGCATACCTGATCTGATTTGTGGAGACCCCACCACAAGCAGTGAATGTAAGCAGTTGCACCACCGTGGCACTGTCAGAGATTGACAACTTAACGTGGCGACGCCCAATGTCTTGTTGCAATCTGTACCTGTGCTGGAGACATGCACATGGGAATGTATTCACAAGACAGAAGTCTGACAAATGACATCCTGTTTGGCTACTAATTAATTACTTAGCAGCACTTGATAGTAGATTGGGTGTTGCGTGCTTAACCATGCCTGCTTCTGAAGCCAGTCAGTTGACCATCGGTGAAAAAAATTGCCCACCTTGATTCACATGAGGGGAGGAACTTCTTTTTCTGGTGTGTGCGTCTACCAAGCGGTGGCGCTAAGCCGGCTGCTTGTGTGTCTGCGGACGTCCACAGCAACGTCCACAGTCCAATCACATGCAACGTCCACAGTCCAATCACCTGAGGTTGCCCCTTTTCCTGTTGTCACACTGACTCCAGTGTTTATGGAAATTGTCCCAGAACTGGCAAACATCTTTTTTTTCCGGCTGCTTGTATGTCTGTGTGCGTGTGTGTGCGTGTCATTGAGCGTGTGTTCCACACGTATATATTTGGGACTGCCTTTACTCACATGCACCTGCATTGTTATTGCCCTATCTTTGGAGAGCAGTCAATTTTGTATCAGCATGCATTACGTTGTTTTGATTGTTTGCATAGATTTTGTTGCTGATCCCTTTCTGTTGGGCCAACCTGCAAGGCAAAGTTGCCAAACAAAAAAAAAGAAAATTGTCCCAGAACTGGCAAACGTTTGTTGATTGCAAACAACTAGCCCGCAAGTTGTGCAACCGTTCAGTGGCCAGTCATTCAAATGGGATTGCTAGCGCACAGCTCTGTCCTGCAGTGATAAGATCTTGAAATAGCAAACAGAAGATACTCAAGGACACGGGAGAAGCTGTTCTCAGGGACATCACGTGTACTCGGCGGCAAGTGTACCCAGAACTAGGCTGAAAGCAGCAAAAGCGGCCAACTGATTAAGACTTATAGTCAGTTTTGCAGTCAAATCCGCAAGTTGACTGCAACAAGAACCTGTTCAGTCTCAAATGATAAAAATACAATGAGAAACATATGAATCCGAACAGTCGGACAGTCAGCGAAGTCATATTGCAACGGCTGCCAAAACAAGACAGTTCTGCGACAATTTTGGTGATGTAGCCTGACATGTGTGAGATGCTGAAGGTCTCGTGGTTTCTTCTGGGGAAGCTGCAGCTGCCCTGTCCACGCACGTGATCAACTGAGCATATCAATGTGTTGCTAAGATCCGCTTGTGTCCGCTGTGAGGCTCATAATTGCAGGGCATGCCGCACTTGGTTACAAGAAGTCAAGTGATCATGGTTACAAGAAGTCAGTGCCTGCAATAAAATTGCTGACGATCTGGTTGCCTCAGTATGTGGGGATGTTATTGTCCACTCCCCGGCTGTACGCGTCAATACCCCCGGTGACGTTGTAAACCGACGTGAAGCCCTGCACGTGACAGGAGGAGCACAGCACAACATTGATAATGGAGCAGTAAGGTTGATTTCAAGCTGATCCCTGGTGATGGCCTCTTCTTATTGATCTGCGTGCGCTGCATGAAGTACCAGCAGCAGAAGTCACGGCATGCTGCATGGACTAGCCCTGCATGTGACGGCAGCAGGAGCACAGCATAGAATCGACAACTGGAGCAGTAAGGGCTGGTGTCAAGCGTTGGATGGTGTGACATGGCGTGAATGAAGCCCTGCGCATGACGGCATCAGCAGGAGCACAACGCAAACATGCACAAAGGCCGGGTATCAAGCTGATCAACTGAGTCGCGCAACCATCCCATCCATGCGGACTGGCAGTCAGAATCAAAATTACCGTTCTCTTTGAATCAAGTTTGCTCTGCCTCCTCTTTGGTCGGTCGGTTATTGCAAGTGAGTCAGTGGCAACCATCCCTGTTCTTGCCCCGCCAGGGCCGCACTGCCCCTTTCTCTTCCTTTGTTTCCTGTTTCCTTCTTGCCGGTTCCCTGTCTCTGTCTTTGGCAGATAGTAGTGCCTACCTGCAGAGCCAGGAATGCGCTGATGTTCATGGACCGCACGCCGTGATGGCACAGCACCACTGTCTGCCTGTCCTGGTCCAATCGCTCAGCAATGGTTTCCCGCCTGCATATGCAAGGAGAGAAGAGCAACTCACACGGGTGGAAGGAACACAGTTGGACAAGGCGCAAGCATACAAGCGCAACTGACATAGTGGAGGCGCATAGCACGAGGCAGCAGTCCAGGCAAGACTGAGAGTCTGCATGCTCATGTCCGGGATAGAACAGGGCAGGGTAGGATGGAGGATAGGCACATCCGGGGCGAGATGAGCAACAATGCAGGCATTTGCCTCATGTCCTGACTGAAGTGAAATGAGGTGAAGCACTTCTGTTCACTCATGTTCATTTACAAGGTACAAGCTCTATGTTATCAGAGTTGAATCATTAAAGGTAACAGTGGGGCAAGCCAGGGTGGATGCACATAGCAGCAGGCACTGCCAGCAATCCAGACACGTCCGTTTACTGGTGTACAAGCTGTACCAAGCGTCAGGGTTTGATCATGGAACACACTGCTCTGATCATGGTCTCAAAAGAGTGTATAGTTGTACCGATGGACTATCTTGATCTCACAGACGTGCACCTGTTGCTCACCATGTCTGGAACTCCGACGTCGGGAAGAGCTTGAACCCCGGCAACCGTGCCTCGTCCGCCTCCCACGGCTCACGCACATCAATCAATTGGACCTGGGGCGGGCGACAGCGAGGCAGTTTAGTGACATGTGTGCAGCCGGGATGGCATAGGATTACAACTGACGTGTACCTGGTGTGGTGCAGTGCTGCATACCTGATGTATGTGTAGGCATGCAGGACTGGCAAGGGTGATGACTGAACGGTGAGACAGTGAAAAGACGATGATGTGGGCACTAACTGTCAGGCATGTGGACATGCAGAGCTGGTCGACTGGTCTGGTGTGTGTGTCTACCAAGCAGTGGCGCTAAGCCGGCTGCTTGTGTGTCTGCGTAAGTGTGTGTGCGTGTCATTCAACAGGTGCTGCACACGTATATGTCTGGGACTGGCAGACTACATTGCACCTGATCTCACACGTGCCCCACCTCTTCCAAGGCAGCTGGGTTCGCTAGCAGCTCTGACAACTCTTGTACAGTCATCTGCTCAATACCGGTCTCCTCCCTGTGCATATGCACATACACATTGGCATGCAATGGATTCAAACATGGAAGCATCAGCACGTGGTATACTGTTACTCATGTGAACCATTCGTTGACTGGTGACAGTGCGACCATACATGCACTGGCATGCACTGGACAACACACATGGCATGCACTGGACAACATGCATGGCATGCACTGGTACGATGCTCATGGCACGTATGATACATATATTGCCAGGCTCTGAAAACAGCATGGACACTACCAGCGTTGGTCTTGGCAGTGGTGCAGTCAGGCTGGGTAAGCACACCTTTCTGCCGTCACAAGAAGTAGATGATGGCCCCTGGGTGTGGTAGCCCTGGCGAGCTGGCCCACAGGCGTAGAGTAAGCAACTGACTCAAACTCAGGAAAATACTCCCCCCTGCCGAGCCACCCTATCTGCCCGCCCCTTTTGCTACTGATTTTACACACGGAAATCTGGGCTGCTACGTCTGCAAAGGAGGCCCCGCCTTTCAAGTCCTGTTCGGCTGTGTCTAGGAGATCGGCTTTATCTTGATCTACCAGAATGTGCGATACATTGACCTTCCGGCGCTTGGCGTGACAGATTGACATGGACCTGACAGCAGCAGATAATGAACAAGGCTTGATGAGTGTGCAATCGGACCATTCACACCAGCGCTTACACTCACATGGTGTCGTGAACTTGCCGCGTGACATGTCCCTGATGCAAGGTGATGCACACATCACGCAAATGGTACATCTTGCACCCATGCCCGTCCGCTGTATGCGGTACAGCAGGACTGATTATCTCTTGAGTGCGCTGTGGAGTGCGCACAGGCACAAGAGCTCATAAACCCTCGCATCCTGAGGCAACATGCTAGCATGATGTAGACATGGCAACTAGACTAGGCTGGATGGTCTGGGACTGACCTGGATGATGGCTTGCAGGGCGACTGGAGGGCGTAGCCGGCTAGAGGTCTGGCAAGCAATCGGCCCAGAAGAGCTGCCATTTCTCTGTTTTGAAAAAGTCAATAACCAAGCCCGGCACTAGCACGTTACGACCATTACGACCTACCAAAAAAATGCATGCACCACACAAGAGTGACTGCTGAGCGCACGTGCTAATCACGTTAGACATCCACTCCTTCGCGATAAGCGATCCTTCATCAGGGCAGCCAACGGCGGATCGGCCACAAGATCTACGGAGAGGATCAGAATTGCCACGGTCGTCGTCCTGTGTAAATACGTTTCTAAACATGAAATGAAGTTATATCGGATGCAGCCATTGGGCTACATGGTGTCCCACTCAATCCTTGGTACCTGCTGTTCAAAGCGGATTTACCAGTTCAGTGTTGAAGCATGCATGTATTAAAGCAGGTCATTACCCTTGCGCCATGCATGCAAAGCTTCAGCAGCACCACTGTGCAGCCGCCGCTGCTGCAAATCACTGCCATGGCCAGTACGTTTACTTGTTGCCGAAAGTGCTGCACAAGGCGCAGCTGTTGCCAACCCTCATGGTGCTGCAATTCGGTGAATGATGGTCCTGCTTCTGGCATAGCAGGCGTGGCGCAGCACATGCAGCACCGTTTCCTTGCCAGGGGAAGCTGAGCCCTGCTGGCGGGCTCACAGCTCGGAAGCTGTGCGTCTTGCCA
>QAXH01005065.1:24661-38694 GCA_004335635.1 Chloromonas sp. AAM2
TGCAGGGCGGTACAGAACTCCACTATCTGAGGCTCTGCAGGCTGGGCGTGGAAGGTGCTGCTGCGGCGGCACAACAGTTCTTGCAGCATACCAGCACGCTGCTGTGTGCGCATACTGGGAGCAGGACAGATGTTTACCTTCAGCCTGCACCACAAGCGCAGACGGCGCCTCATGTTATAGAGGGTATTGGGGCACAGGTTGCTGGCAAAGAGCTTCGCTTGCTGATCCAGAAGCATAACGAACCACCAGATGTGCTGGACTTGCGGCGGTCTGTTATGCTTTTGGCACGAATACCGTCAGGAACCTGTGGCGCCGACTGCGCTTGTGATGCAGGCTGAAGGTACACAGCAGCGTGCTGATATGTTGCATGGATGATTGTGCCAACGCAAAAGCCTGCAGAGCCTCAGATAGCGGAGTTCTGTACCGCCCTGCAGCAGGTGCGCAAGGAGAACAAGACACAGCAAGTGGACTGCCCGCAGACTGGCAAGACGCACAGCTTCCGAGCTGTGAGCCCGCCAGCAGGGCTCAGCTTCCCTGGCGAGGACAAGGCGCGGCATGTGCTCCGCCACACCTGCTATGCTAGAAGCAGGACCATCATTCAGCGCATTGCTATTGATGCATGCACACAGCCTTCAGAGCAGGTTTGACTGGTGGCCCCGCTTGCAAGCCTGTTGAACTTGGAACACAAGAGCGTTACGCCAAACTGTTGAGCGCTGTGTAGGCTGCTACGGTCATTATCAATGACGCAGCTGGCTGCTGCCGCAGTGGTCAGTCAGGCAGTGGACACTGACTCTGACAATCAGGGTTAACTGCGCACATGGTTTCCCTTCTTGGCAGTTCGAGCTCACAAGTTTACATCGCCCTCAAGGACCGCCAGTGAGCAGGATAGGAACCCTACAATGGCGGGTTAGGCCATGCAGCAGCACCAGCAGCAAATTAGTCCATCACCAGACTGTGTTGCCGTCCTGGGCTATGCAGCGAATGACATTGCCTAACCCGAAATCTGCTGGTAATGCAAATCAATTGTTTGCGCGGCGATGAGGATGATGATGAGGGAGCCGACCCCTTCAGGTGGTGTGATATGTAAGCAACGCGTGACACCTCCAAACAGTTAGTATATGGATGGGCCTGGTGCTTTGGCACAACACAACACGCTGAGGTTTTTGCTGTTGTGGGCGTATGTTGTTGTAGCAGGGCTAGACGTCCGCGAGGGTCCTAGAGCAGGCCCATGGGTGCTGCCGCACTCCACATGGGCTTCTGGTGAACTGACATCCTTGACAACTGATCAGTCTCGGCCTTGCTGAGGTTGCTGGCACCTTTGTAATTCGTGCAATGTGTGGTCATCAAGCGCAGCCAGATGATGGCCCGGGTGCACTGCTGTGTAAGGCGAGCGATGGCTAAAGGCCATTTCCCTGACTAAAGGAACAACACTCAAGGAACAACAGCTGGACTCACGGGAACAACAGCTGCCCACGTGTGTAACAACATTTCAAACTCAACGCGTCGGAGTAACTTACGCTGCCCTGTTCGCAGGCATCGTGCATCAGGACAACGCGCAGCGTGGCATCAGAGTTTGAGTCGGGAAAAGCATCAGCATGCCCAAATACCTGATGTGAGTGTTCTTCAGCGGCACACACCCATCATGGAGCCTGCCCGAGGCCAGCAGGTCTTTTATGTGGACAGCGACGGCCGGATCAGGGTATGTCAGGGTTAAACGCATGTGACATTGTAATCATCAACAGCAGTGTATCAACAGCAATGTAACCTCAGCATGCCCAGCACGCAGGAGGTGGGCTTGACTGGGGCAACTCAAGAATTGCACCAAGAAACATGCAATCAATAAACATGATGTATGAGATTTGCATGCATTCTGCAGACTGCTCCTGAAGCAGCCGAGGCGCAAGAAGCCGCCCAAGCCCCAGCACAAGCCCCAGCACAAGCCCCAGCACAAGCCCCAGCACAAGCTCCAGCACAAGCAGCACGCCCAGTTGTGGTTCTACTAGATGACGACTCCGACGATGATAAACCGGCTGAGAAAGTCAACAAACCGCCAATGGCAGGTGAGGGCACACCATGCAGGGTGCAGTAGCAAGTCTGAGAACACATGTCAGAGCTAGGCATGGCCTCTGGTGAGCATCAGCACGGCGCTTGCAAGCAATATCGTGTTCATGTTGATGGCCTTCGGAGTTCCATTGGCCACCAGGTAGCTAGTTACACTCAACGGCACTGTGCAGACACTCATCACTTATTGCTGTATGATGACACATGGCTTCTGCACTCCCATACAGCCTCAGCTCACGCTGCAGTGTGTTGCTTATTGCTGTTCCGATAGCTGCTGCACATATCTGTGGTTTTGCTGCAGCAAATCAAGAGGCGTCGGACTGCAACATTTGCTATGACCCCATTGCAAAAGAGGGCGACCATCGCCCCGTTGCAACGAAATGCGGCCATGTGTTTGGCCGCAAATGCATCAAGACGTGGATTGCTACTCGCAAGGGCAAACTCAAAGTCTGCCCAACATGCAGAAAACAGTAAGCGGTTAGCATTGCAAGTGACAGGGGCTGCACAGCAGTAAGTCAATATCAATACTCCCAAGGGTGGGTTAGTACCCCTGGACATTCGTACCTTGCACCAGAGATATTGTGTCCAGCTGCAGTACCGTGGGTTGAACCATGAAAAGCCATGTAATGATAATGATGATGATGATGATGGCATCATCACTCTCAGTTGTTAATGACCTTATGCAATTTGGACCCGACCATTAATCTGAGCCTACAGGACAACGGCAACTAATAGTGAGGTTGAGGACACACGTATTGGCCATTCCCAAAAGCTCCAGCTTCCGCGCACTGCCAGCCCCTCAGTGGTTTTCAAATCGATTGTGTATCCACGCCATGAGGATTGAAATGTGGCTTCATTGGTGGATTTTGTACCCTTCTGGCTCCTGTCCATGGTGCAGGGTTACGGAGAAGGACCTGATAGACCTCTACGATTTGCCTACTGTGGAGGGTGGTGCCGCCTCACACGCACGTGAGCTGCAGGAACGAGTAGACCGGGCCGAAAAGGACAAGGCAGACCTCACAAGGGCCAAGCAGGATGCAGAGTGAGTCGCTGTGGCACGCGTCACATGTTATATACCATTGTGGTGACTGACAGTTGCTGGTTAACTTATCAAGGATGATGGCTTGTTGCTGTTGGTTTTATGCCAGAATGTCGCTTGGGCTCTTCCACTCCCCTGATGTGTCAACGTCAACACATTGTGCACAAGCCGAGCTGCTGTTGCTGGTACACATGGTGACCGACAGCTGCTGCGTGTGGTGACTGATAGCTGCTAAGCATGGTGCTGTTCCGTCTCACATAAGGCCTAATTGAAACTACAGCTGTGTGCTGCATCTCATGTAGCTTGCGTTGTTTGGATGTGTGGTTGACAGCTGTTGTATCTGGCATTGTAGGCGTGCATGCAGTTGTGAGCTGTTCACGCCTCATATACCCGAAGGATGCATGCCTAGAAGCGCTTGATTGCAGGTGCTCCTGTGCTGCCATGCCTGTGCAGTCGGGAGTTGGAAAAGCTCAAACGCAGCGCAGCGCAGCTCGAACGGGATCTTGCACAGGAGCGATCACGGCGGCAGCAGCGGGAAGCTGCACTAGAGAGGGAGCAGAGCTACAAGCGCAAGCGAGAAGTGGAGCAGCAGCAGGAGCAGGAATTAAAGCGAGAGCGGCAGGCGTTGCAACCATACCCGAACGGCCAGGGCCCTCCGGCAGTCAGTACCGCACCGCTATGCCATGCACCACCTCATCCGCCAGCATTCCCCCCATATCAGCCTCCAGCTTACACGCAGCATCAGCCAGGTGTGAGCCAGGCAATGCCACCTCCTTGGCTGCCTCCCACTTATCATCCATCGCCACAAGTGGGCCATGTGACTTGTGGGGCAGCCCCTCCTACGCTGGGTTCAAGCACATATGCACCACCAATCGGCACACAGCAAATTGGTGCAGCAGCCCCGTGGCCCAACCCTGCGTTTGTGGAATTCCCATCCTACACACAAGGGCCGGGGATGCCAAGCAATCCGCTGCCTCCGATCTCGAGCGCGCATCACCAGCAGCAGCAATGCCAGCTGCCATCAGCAACGGCAGGAACTCAACAGCCAGCAACACAAACGCGAGCAGTCGCGGAGGCAGCAGGCAGTGGCACGCAGCAGCAACCCCACTTGCATCCACCGCAGCTTCCGCATCGTAACGACCATACGCCGACGGCTGACACTGGGCCACCCTTGCTGTCAGCGCAACTGCTTGCAACACACAATCTGCAAGGGGCCCGCTGCTTTGATTTGGAGCGGGAACAGGGCTTGCTGCTGGCTTCACATTGCGTTGAAGGGCGGCTCTCGCTGCTCAGGTCATCGCTCGGCTGTCCGTCAGTCAGCTGTCTCATACCCCTACCGGCAGAAGTTACGAGGGTTAGCGACATCAAGATCCATGTCAGCACTGCTTTGAAGGTGATTGGAATTTGGTCATTATCAACAGCACAGCTAGTCTGGGTCTTATCGCCAGCGGCAGTGAGATAACCTTGCGTATGAGTGGGTGCATGCAACAGCTGGGAGCTTGCCGAACATCTTCACCTGCTTTCATTTGTGGCACTGCATTTGCAGTTGGCGGCGCTGGCCACCCAAGGCAAGGGCTTGATGCTGCTGTCCACTCTCAACTTCCAGCCAGTGGGCGCTCTGGCACAAGGCCTGTCCGTGTCTTCCTGTGCCTGGTCCAACACATGCGATTACCAGGTGTGTCATGCGGCATGTGCACATCTAGTCGTGCCAACACATGAGAAGATCAGGCGGGCACTGACATCATGAACATCCAGGTGTCATCCATACGTCTCTGAAGTGTGACGTTGGCGACAGCTGGCACCGTTAGTTGCAATACAACCATGTCTGTTTTCAATTGTCTGAATACGTAACTGGCGTCTTCATTGACCCATCGGGCGGCAGATGTGGCATCTGAGTGATCCGGCTGGCATTTTGGTCGTGCTGGTGTGGTATGCAAATACATCTTGTTTGTTCTTGTTTTCGTCTTTCTGCAATACATTATTGATTCGTTATTTGGTTGTTGTTTTCAGGTGTTTGCCGGTCTGGACAAGGGCCGTGTGGCCTTGTATGACATCCGATACCAATCAGAATGCATGGCCAGCTTTCAGCTACCCAATCAGTGCCCGGTGCACACAGTGATCCCATTCAGCTTGCAAGCAGTGCATACGGCTACTCGAGCCCCGGGGCCAATTGTTGGCTGCGTGGTAGCTGCCACCCCAAAGGGTGTCTGGCAGGTGCGTACACGAAGTCGAAGATAAAGGAAGGTCGAATTCCAGTCGTGCAGGCTGCCGCATAAGGCGTGCAGATGCCAGGGCCAGCCTTCTTAACCTACCTTTCTGCTTTCTTCCTGCCTTACATGTTACTCGACCGAACGAATTGGATCTGCTTTGGTGCGTGTTCAATGGTTATAGGCCGTGTCGTTCATCAGCAATGTTGTGCACCTGCGGCACAGGTGACTCAATCCGATGGGGTGGTGGAAACGCCGTTGGCTGCCCAAACTGAGCCTGGCTACAGCTGCGAATCTGTGGCGTGCTTATTCGGCTACAGCAGCAGCGCGCCTGAACTGGTCGTGTCCTGGCGCGCTCCTAATTCAGGGCACAGCGGTGGCGAAATGTTGGAAGGCGCACAATTGCGGAATGGCGCGGCAAGACATCACGTGTTGGGTTTGACGCCCAACATCATGGGGTTCAACGCTGATGCGGCACAGCAGGCGGAACATGGTGCCGCAACTTCTCAACTCAAGGGGCAGGTGTGCATAAGACTCTGCGACCATTGGCGCGGGCAATGAATGCATGTGTAACGCCAGCTTGTGCTTGCAGCATTGATGCAAGTTCAACGCAGGCCGCCTGCTGCGCTTGAGGGACAAATCTAGGCGCAGAAATATATATACATATATTGTTCAGGTTGCGTTGTTCGGGGTTAGGTCATGCTGCGCTCTTGCTGATCGCTGCACGCGTGCGGCCAGCCCACCATGCGCCCACCATGCGCTCACCATGCAGGCAAGGCTCCTCATGGGTGGCCACAGCAGTACCATGTACATGACACGTGCTGCACTTCTACCCGGTGGAACCTTCAACCCTGGCCCAGCCCACCCAGGTGTTCCAGCCCTGCAGGCCCACAGGCCCTGCCTAGCTCATGCTGATGGCACCTCGTGCCAGCCATGGCTCTGGGATCTCATGAGCGGTGATGTAGTGGGGGCACTGCCAGCACACCCC
The DNA here is from genome assembly GCA_004335635.1 of Chloromonas sp. AAM2. NCBI lineage: Eukaryota > Viridiplantae > Chlorophyta > Chlorophyceae > Chlamydomonadales > Chlamydomonadaceae > Chloromonas > Chloromonas sp. AAM2. The sequence continues at coordinate 30,957 of QAXH01005065.1, forward strand.
AGCCCAGTGCTGCAGCTGGCAGGGGGATGTATGAATCGGGGTGTGCTTCTGGGTGCTCTCAGCAGCAGCTTGCTGCGTGTGTATCAGGTTTAAGCAGTTGCTACATGTTGCCTGCACGGCATTCAGCCCTGGAACGATCGTCAGTACCATGGCATGAGAACATGCGCGAGGTGCCCAAAGCAAGTAAAACCTGGCAGGCCGTTCCCTGCTACAATATGCCCAGGCTGACAATTATGTTGCCCTGTAAGCATTACATGCTTGCCTGCCAGACGAGCATCAAGAGGAACACCAGCGCGTCAACCCGACACATGCACTCAAACCATCCAAGGTTTACTAGGTGCAATTGCTTGGGCCCGCAACGCCTAGTGCATGCTTCCAACGGTACCTGGTGGCCTGTCTCTCAAGCTGCCATGGCGGTCTTCTGCGCCCTGTGTGCACCAGGAGTGGCTTTCTTCGCTGACAGCATGGTCCCAGGTTGACCGGCGCTGTTGGCCCAATCATCTTCTCCCCGTATCGCCACAGTCAGTTGATCATCGTCTCCATCCCAGTACCGCCAAAGTCAGCTGATGGCGGCTGCTGATACACCCACCAGCTGGGTAACGCCTTGACTTTTTAATCATCCGACTCACAGCAGCATGATTTGTCACACCGAGCGCACATTGCGCACGGAAAGAGCCACGCATGTGGACCGACTGCACCAACGGTGAGCCACATGGACCACAAACGGCGCATTCGAATGGACCACGCAATGTACTTTCAACGATCAGCTTTCGCAAAACGTTGCGTTCACGTCCAGTGCCTGTGTTCCATCTCACTGTTTAGACTTTCTCCGCGCGCAACCGTGCGGTGACAACTCTTTTCTGGGCCATCGCAGAAAGCCAACGGCATGATGAGAATTGCGGTCTGTGGGACCGGATGGATGGGCAGGTGCGTTCATGGGTCAGCGACCTGAACCGACGCGATTTCTGCGGTGAGGTCGGTTATGGGCTAGCAAATCCGCTCGCCATTCGCTTTCAGGGCCCTTGGCAACACCATTGCCGGCGCCAGCAGTAGGCCAGCTGTGGTGTTCGGCTCGCGGCATCCAGAATCGAGCAAGGGCTTTGAAATTCATGGAGACGTGGCAAGTTTTGAGGATGCGATACGTGCGTCCACGGGCATCGTATTTCTCGCACTCCCAATTGAATGCCACCCTCAATTCGCGGCCCAGTATGGCCATTTGCTTGCGGGCAAGGCAGTGGTGGATATCAGCAATGCGCGTACGAGCAAGAAGGGCCAGCAATCTGTGGCGCAGAAGCTGCAGGCCTTGTTGCCAGGCGCTCACGTGGTCAAAGCCTTCAATTCCTTGTCAGCCTATGAATTAGACCACAAGGTAGTGGGGCGCAAATTCCATGGGCCAAATGTGGTGCAGGAGTGGGGCAAATGTGAAGGGTACAATGTAGTTTGTTTTCGTGCCACGTGACAGTGGTGCACGCTGGAACAGTCAGCGTGGCACTGCCAGTGGTCTCTGTTATCAGGCTGAATCAGATCAACCGCTAGTGTGTTGTGGTAGTGCTGTTACACAAAATGATGACTGACGTCAGTGTGCTGCACCAGCCACCTTGCTATGCCCCACCACCCCAACTTTGTCTCGAAGTTGCTTTGCCGAGTGACCGTTGCCGCGCTTGCTGCTGCTCTCAGATCAACCGCGGCGTTCCCCGTGTTGTGCGCATTTGTGGCGACCACCCTGAGGCTGTGTCCAGGGTGCGGGAGCTGGTGCTGGACATGGGCATGACGCCGGCCGTGGTGGGCACACTGCAGGTGCGAGGGTTGCGTGCACGTGCCCACTTGTGTGATTGCGGTGCTTGTTGACCATGCTGTGTTCAGTAACCTCTGTGTGTGTGTGCGTGCGCGCGTGCGTGCGTGCGCGCGTGCGTGCGTGCGTGTGTGTGCGTGTGTGTGCGCATGCTTGCTCGCTTGTCTCCTTTTGTATGCTGTGTTTGCTCGCGTAGCTTGTGACATCTCAGCACATGCAGATGCCAGATCCTGTTGATCATTATCATGCAAGGGACCGTTCGAAACCTTGGCCAAGGCTTCAATCTGCCATTTCCTCCGCTTACAAACTTTGTCGCGTGTGGTGTTTGACACTCCTGTGCTATTTGACACTCTCTATGCCTTGTGGCCGTTATCGCGGAATGGCACAACGCAGCTCCAACGTTGTGCCAGCCCACTTCGCTTCTTAATAAAATTTTGATCACCTTCGTGTTTAGCATTGTGGTAACCGTGCATAGCCAGCCCTGTTTGTCATGGATAGGCCGCTTCAGAGCTGGAGAACAGCCAGTACGAGATATTTCCGGCCTGGCATGTCGCCGGCATCATCACCTTGGTCTTCTTCATATTCAGTTTCGTCTACTCGCTGATATGGTGCGTCGCAGAGATCTCCCATGCATTGTATCCTGGGCTATTCCTGTAAGGGCACATACAGGCTGCAAGAGCTGCTGCTGGCACAGACATAGTCTCACTTAAGTAAAGGCAAAGGCTGCCCACGTTGAAGGCTATACCTTGCATGCTGGGCACTGGTATGGTGTACACAGTCTGATGGCATGCTATGGCTCAACTGCTGAAGTCTGCTGCTGGAGACTGTCTTTGGTGCTTACGGCTGCGTTTTGACTGAGCTAGCATATGTGATCTCATGTGTGGAGCATGACGTGCACTTTGAGCTGAATGTGATTCCGTGTCTAAGCAGCTCCGTTATCAGGGCACTTGACGCATGGCATGCGCTTTGCGTGGGTGAGCTGGCAAGACTCCTACAGCAGACCATAGGCGGACGTCAAGGCACTTGATGCATGCTGTGCGCTTTGAGTTCGAGTGAAGTGGCAAGCACAGTGACGTCGAGCGCTGGCCGCAGGTATTTGTACCTTGACTTGAGCGGTCCGCGTGGCACTGTGGAAACTCCAAGACAACTGCCTGCCAAGGTGCGCCGCTCGGCTGATGGCTGTTTGCGTTTAAGTTCAATCATAGTCAAGACAGTGCTATGATGGCGTACGCAAGATATATGGCAACGCGATGCACGCGCGCCGACTGCCTGTTGCCGCAGACCTCGTTTGTACATGTGCACGCTTTAATCGCTGTTTTGCGCTTTGCAGATCATGAACACCGTTATGGCAAACACAGCCGTTCTGTGCTTGTCCGCGACGTTCCTGGCGGGCAGCGTGGCTTCTATCGTGCAACTGATCCGGTGGGACGCGGCCTCTGCTTTCCCTGGCTGGCTGCGAGGGTGGATGGATGCACGCAAACAGCTTGGGCTACTCGCATTCCTGTTCGCCATAGTGAGTTCGGTCAAGTTGTGCAAGAAAACCCCTGTTACTAGCGGACGAGAGCATGAACGCGATGCTGTTTGCCAGTGATGGGCGCCGCTTTCGGGAACCATCTGATTTACAGTCTTCGCCTGCAGTTGCGCCGCGCTGGGCTGGGCTGGCCTGCGCTTCGCTGTGCTGTGCTGGCAGGCCATGGGCTGCTCTTCTGCCTCACGTATGTTTTAACCTGACTGACCAGCCACCTTGGCACCTTGCCATGCAGATGCACGTCCTCCTGGTGACTCTCCAACTTTCACCAGATGCCTACCCAACTCTGTACGACCTGGATACCATGACCAGGAAGCTCAGCCACATGAGCAACTACGGAGAGGTGAGGTGTTCCGAGCATGTGTATAGAACAGCAAAGTACAAGCAAAGCGCTGTTTCAGCGGCTTGAATAAAACAGTAGTGGATGAGCAAAGCTCTCCGGTTCAGTGCGCTATTGTGTACTGCAGACTATCACACGCGCCAGTTAGGTAACCAAGGTCATTGGGACTTGCATAAAGCATTAGGGAAAGCTGGTAGTCTTCCTTATTCGTGTGCCAGTACAGCCTACCCCTGCCACTTTCTGTTTTAGTTTTACATTGTTACTACAGCGCATCACACCCCTCTCGCCAGCCCCTCTGAAGCCAATCAGTTCAGGTGACAAGTCACAGTCAAGGCAACTGAGCAGAATCCGCACCTTGCTTGCTTCCAGTCGGTGCTGCTGCTCGGAGTACTGGCCTTCGTCCTGCTGCTTGTCATGTCCGTCAACTCCCTGCCATCTGTTGGTGCTACACTTTCATACATGGAATGGAGGTAAGCGGCTGAGAGGAGTGAGGGACCTGCTCAAACATTGGGTGTCATCGACAGTCAACGCAGCTTTGTGAGACAGCCTCTTACCACCACGCAGCCTTGGGAGGTAGATGGCAACCTGCACACTGATAAGCAAATGGCTCTGTCTCTTCCATAGCCTGCTTTGTGCCTGATCCAACGTCTGAGAGACGTGCCGTGTGAGCTGGCTCCAGGCTCTCCTGTTCAGCTGACGCCAACCTCGAAGCCAACCTCAAAGAGATGCGAACGTTTTGTATCCACGACGTTGCAGGCTCATCTTCAGCTGGATCGGCTTCTTGGCGCTAATCATCGTGTTCATTCACGAGCTCCTTTACTCCCTCACCTACTGGAATTGCGACGGCTGCGTGCTCATGTCGGGTGGACATCCGGGCAAGTTTGGCGCAATATGGCCTGAGAACTCAAGCGGCGGCAAAATCCCTCCCCCAACCATCATCACAGTGGGCGTATCAGGTGCGCTGGGAAAGGCGGCCCGGGGTCAGTGATCAGAGACATCGTGGGTACTATTGGAACAGTCGAGTGCTCAGCAGTGACAATCGATTGCGCAGGGTACCAGATCCTAGGAACGGCGGATGGACCAGTGCGGTGCACACTGGAGGGTGGCATTGTAATCAGCACAGAATGGGTGGCAATCAGCCATCGAAACAAAAGTGACATGTATTGCGCACAGCAGCACGGAAACAAAAGGCCATGCCGGGTACCAATTGGGACTACAATCACAATTGTACGGATTGAAGGATAGGGGTCAATTAGCGCCGGATGTGGCTCCGTCCGTGACTGCATTGCGACAAATCAAGCACCTTGAAACCCGAGGACGCGTTACCAAGTCTGCCTTTGACGTTGGCTAATCTTGCCCACATGTGCAGGGTTTACCGTGCTCCTGCGCATCCTGCTCGTGCTGCCTCCGGTTGGCCTGATTCTCGACCACCTCAGGCGCAATGGTACTCCACGTAGCACTGCGAAGGCCAAGGCTGATAAGCAAGCCAACGGCAAAACGGGCATCTTGCCGCATGTGATGGCCCGTGCGTTCCGGTCCCAATCCCACTCACCAGCGAGCAGCGAGAATCAGGATGGCACAGTGTGAGCTCCATTGGTAGCGTCAATGGATGCAAAATTCAAGCGCTCCTAGTCGCGTGATGAAGGCGTGTGGCCCATCGAAAGAGAGAAGCTTTCGGTTGATGAAAAAGTGTTGTCAAGCTGCCTGGGACTCGGGGCCCGTACTGCCATGCACTGGAGATGAAAGGGTCTACACGCGTTGATGTTGTTCACCACTGTTGGGTGGCACCCCTGTCCAGGGTGGTAACTTGTTGAATCTCCAGTTGGTGTTGTTCTGTCGTTGCGTATTCCTTTCTGTTTGATAAGTCTCCTAGTTACCAACCTGAGAGCGATTGTCCTATTATACAGAAGGTTGCTGGATCCCTGATACAGAAGGTTGCTGGATTCCTATTATACGACAGTGTCAGTGTGTATTTTTTTGCAGCAGTCACATTCACTGAACAGAGGTGAGTGAGTGAGTGAGTCACAGTCTCAGTTGAGCCAAACCCTCGCACCGTGGCGTACATGAAGTCACCGTTTTTATTGGCAGGCTCAGGGCCAGCCCAGCCTTGTGTCTTTAGCCCACTTGTCTCGTGAGGCAAGAGTTGGCCTGGTTTCTTCTAGTCATCTCCGTACGCATAATCTGATTAACTACATGCTGCCCGTGGCTTCGTTTGATAATGCAAGCGAACTCCGCTGCCTGCCCTCGGCTGATTTCAACATGTGACAGGCCTGACACGGCGTTTTGTGTGAACACGGATTCATTGCCGTCCCATCACGACTCTGGTGCCAGCTGTCGGCTGGTGCAGTGCATGCTTTATCTGTACGTGCAGTGAGTGCAGTGAGTGCAGTGAGTGCAGTGAGTACGATCAACCTTGTGCTCCAGTGTCATCTAGCTCCCCTTGCCGCACAACATGCAATTTGCATCGCCTCATCAGTGGAATTTGGCTGACCTATAGCTGCAGTAAGCACCGGATAGCACCGGATAGGACCGGAGTGGGGCGGCGCAGGCAAATGATGCGTACTGGGTGTCTGGCACTGGTCGTATAACAAGCCCTGATGCATGATTACGACAACCCGCAAGGTCGCCCCGCGACAAAACTTTCTTCCTGCCATTACAGCAACTTGTTCAGATCAAGCAGCGCTGCTTGGTAGCGCGCAAGGGCTTTGCCCTTGGGTCGAGGGCCCGACTCCTTCGCGCGTCACCGCTTGAGCACTCAGCGGTATACAAAACGAGATTGGTTAAGCAGAGGTGCGCCACACTGTGAACAAATGGCTGGTGCCGCACACGACCGCTGCGGATGCATCACCTTTAAGTGGACTTGGGAGCCCTGCATCCCAAACCGTTCGCAGCGTGCAGGAAACTGCAGCTGAGGACCAGGAGAACTGGAGCCAAGCGGCTGCGGCAGGCGTGGCGCAGCGAGCTGACGCGGTTGCAAGCCCTCGCGTTAAGCAGCCATGCACAGCATGATCTGTGCACCTGTCTCTGATACTATATGTGAGCACATTTTTTAGTCCCGGACTTGGAGTGCGGCATGGCAGTAGGGCAATTGGGCTCTGGTGATCGCTTCAGTGCGGCATGGCCTCCAATGGGTCAGGTAGCCTGGACAATGGACCACCGCCTTGCGCATGCAGGCGGCATCTCCAGTTTGACGTTGGGCTTTAGTCTTTTGCCAGGCAAACGATGAGTTTCATGTGCTGCCGTGATTCGAAAGGCACCATGATGATTCGAAGGGCATCAAGATCAGAATGAAATGCGAACGTTGGACCGATGAAGTGCTTCCTGCCGCTGCCGGACTCGTGCACCTGGGATTGCACACGCTGAGTGGGACAGTGAGCTAGTTAGCGCGCTGCAGGTGGCAGCGCCTCGGCTAGGCCTGCAGGTCGACACGCGCCATCACCACAAGAGCTGCGGCTTCAGCGTTGCTAGGACCAGCAGCTTTTGCTGACTTGGCGGTGCCGGCGGACTTGGTCGACTGGGTGCCTGCACATCACCGCGCAGAGGTGACATAAGTGCTTGCTTGATTGTGCCGCTTGTCTTCTGTGCAGTCTTACGCTTCAGTGCAAGCTTGCGAGCTAGAAAAGATCGAGATTGGCTTGAGTTTGAGTCTCTCGCATGCTTGCTAACAGATTTGACGCTTGCCCGGAGGTTCCTCACTCTCGCTCGGAGTCGCTAGGAACGGGCTTGCTGGAGTAGTTTGCTTGCTTGAGGTTTGCTTGCTGAGTCGTGGGAGATCCTTGAGACCCGCACTGGCTGCAGGGCCTGTGCTGCGTTGAAGGTTTGAGTGTGCCGCTTACCATCTTGCCGGATCGAACTAGCTGACGAAACCACTCACTGATGTGTTATAACACTGGCCAGACAAAAGTAGAGTCAATACTAGGCACCGGCCAGTCAAGTGTACAGCAGCCGGTGGAGCTGGTGTTCACTCCCTCCTTGTAGATAACTGTTTATGTTCGCATGCCACTTTTTCCATTCATCATCATCATCATCATTACATGGCTTTTCATGGTTCAACCCACGGTGCTGCAGCTAGACACAA
>QAXH01005069.1:18326-36572 GCA_004335635.1 Chloromonas sp. AAM2
CCAACCATGCAAAGCCCATACGGAGCCCATACTAACGCCCACGTGCCCCATCCGAAGATGGGGTATTAACTGTTGGTTAACCTGAGCATGGCGTGTGCTGTGGCTTGGGCATAGCCATCACCTGGCCACCCGCCTCCTTGGGGAGGTAGCCAAGCCCTCCACCCCCCGACTGAGACAGCCGCAGCGCTTCATTGGGCACTAGACTCATGCCGCTCTTCGGTTCTTAACTTCCACTCGAGACGAGCCATAGCCATCACCTGGCAGCAGGTCAGACACGTCTGACAACTTCAGCGGCAGGCCCATTGGCATAGTGCTGTCAGGCCAGTACACCCGGCACTGAAGGCAGACGCCCTCACCCATCATTTGCATGGATTAAAGTTGGTGTCGTTTGGCAAAAGGACCTGTGCCTTGCTCAGGCGATGGGAAGATATCATGAAACACCAGCGATCAGGCTCAGCCTTTGCACAGTTAGTTCAGCAGAGCATCCTATGCACTTATTCTGGCAAAGTTTGCATACATCTGCATGCATCTGCGTTCGTGGCATTGGTCCATGTGCAATGATTGGTACTCGTAGCCTGTTACCAGCTGCATAGCCGAAACCGCGTAGGTAATTCAGAGAGTACACATCCACCGGTATATATGTTGCACTGGGATAGCTAGCTCAGGGGCAGAGGCAAGCCGCTGCCGCCTGAAGCCCTGGCAAAGAAGTGCAGTGCAGGTAGCTTGCATGACGTACAGGCAACCAGGGTATCAAACACAGTCCTTAGCTGAGCCGGCTTGCCAAGAAGAAGGCAACTTGATGAACGAACATGAAATGCTCATGCACAAGCACTCAAAACTGTGACGGTTGACATCGTCGCGTGACTCGAGTACGGCGATGCACTTTTTGAAACCGTTCCCTGCGGGTCAATGCAGAGGCGCCGCTTCCTCTTGTAGCTGTACACGGTCCCCTGCTATACTAATCAACACGAAGACCTGCTGGTCAAATTGATCAGGACTGTTCGCTTAGACATCACGATGCTTTGACAGACGAACCACAATGGTGCGGGCCGCGCATGGGCACCATTCGCATAACAGGATGGGCTCCATGTTATCATAGCCAAAGGAGGCCGCGAGTACACAAATTCGTTCACCGCGTCCTTTGATTTGCAGAGCATTTTCTGGGAGACGCCGGTGCTCGTGGGCGATGCCCCGTGCCCGCGCTCAGGACATACATTCACAGCTGTCGGTGAACGCTTCCTGCTGTTTGGCGGATGCGGACGCGTGAATGGTCAGTGTCAAAATTACCGACAGCCCAAATGTCACAGACGCTCTCAAGGCAGCCCCGCTCAAGCCTCCTCATACGTATCCTTGCAGGCAAGGCGAGCGCGTTCAACGACCTGTATGAGCTAGACACACAGGACGCAGAGGAGTACAAATGGAAAGAGCTAGCCGCGTTAAACCCACCACCCCATCGCGCTCGCCATGCTGCCATTGCCGTGAGTATGACAATGCAGCTATTCTTGTACATGGCTACTGATCGTTGGCAGCAAGCCTTCAGTTTGGCATGAATTGCATGCATTCCCTTGTAGCATGCATGCCTGTGGACTGAATGATGATGTAGCATGCTAATGCTGCTTATCTTGATGATATCTAGCATGCTAATGCTGCTTATCTCATCATGTTGGCCTTTTGCTTGCCTGCGATCATTCACTGATGGCACGTGCATGCCTGTTGCAAACCGATGTCACATGCATGCATGCATGCTCACACAGATTGATGACAAGCACCTGCTCATCTTTGGTGGCATCAACAAGCGTGAGCGCTACAATGACGTGTGGGTGCTCTCCCTTGAGGAGAAGGCATGGACCAAGGTGGCAGTGGACGGGCCCACACCTGAGCCACGTGCCCACTTCACTGCCACTCGCTTTGGCAACAGAGTGTTCATCTTTGGTGGCTATGGCGGCAGTGGGCAGGTGGGTGTCCTATGGCCACATGGAGGCATGTGCACAAGTGGTCAGGGCAGCCAAACTTCACATGGCTTGTGCAACGTGGCTGAGGAAACAACACATATTGTCGGGGCCACAACATGCATCATACGAAATGTTTTTCCATTGTTCATGCTCCAACACAGCAAGGTCTGCTATGCCCTGCAGGTATTCAATGAGACCTGGGTGCTTTACTTTGGTGATGGCAGCTTCCAGTGGGAAAACATCACTGAGAAGCTGGAAGGCGTGGGCCCCAGCCCCCGCTTTGACCACTCCTCCTTCATTTACCCCATCACGCCCAACAGCAGCACCTATGACAAGCTGCTCATCATGGGCGGACGGGACCTGACCACCATGTTCCAGGACAGCCACATGCTGGATCTCAACCGCATGGCATGGGAGGAGACCCAGCCCGCCACGCTGCCCTACGAGATCTGCAACAATGTGTGCGATGGCATCGAGTCAGTGCCCTACCACAAGGTGTTCAGCTTTGGCGGCAAGAAAGGCATGATGCAGTACATGAACGCAGTGGAGGTCATGGACTGTGGCAGCCAGATCTGGAGCACGCCGCCCACAGACCGCGGCGTGCCCCCATGCGGCCGCGAGGACACTGCATGGGTGTACGACGTCAAGTCATGCAGCCTGCTGATGTTTGGCGGGTGGGCCAACCGCTGGCTGGGCGACACTGTCAAACTGAACGTGTCGCCCATCATCGGCCCGCCCTATGCATGCACATGCATTGAGCCCGAGGGCGGCCCGGTGTTCGGCAGCACACAGCTGCTCATCAAGGGTCTCAGATTCAAGGATGGAACCATCAAGGTCAAGTTCGGAACCAAGTGAGTCCTGCTCAGTTGATGGGCACAGCGGAGGGCATCTTTGGAGCACATGGATCTGCCTGCGTTTAAAATAGCATCATGGCACAGGCTAGTGACTGACTAGGGTGGTGCCCATCATCTGCAAGTAACCAGATTGCATAACCAGCGACCCAGGCCAAGTCATATAGCTAGATGCTAAGCCTGTCCCTGGCCCGCCTTGTCCTGTTGACCCCGCAGTGAGAAGAATGAGGTTATTGTTGACGGCCAGCTGGTTGACTCAGAGACCATCAGCGTGCCCACTCCCAACTACGAGGCGTACGGCGCACTGACGGTGGACTGCCGCGTGTCCATCAACGGCGAGGGCTGGACCGTCAACAAGCTCAGGTTCAACTACTTTGCCAACACGGCTGCGCGCAACTGCATTGCCTACGGCCCCGGCCTGCTGCCCACGGGCGTGTTCGGGGTGGACATGCCCTTCCTCGTCCAGGTGTGTGTGTGTGTGTGTGTGTGTGTGTGTACGATGGAGGGGACGCTAAAGGGCAGGGAATGGCGCCAGGATGGCGTTCGGTGAGACATGAAAGGATGGACGGTCAGGATTTGGCAACAACGTAACTGCAACTCCGCTGCCTTGCTCATGCATTCAACCCTGTCCCTACTCTCCTGTCTCCCTGCTCTGCTCAGGCCAAGGACACTCAGGACGAGAAGCGCCACACCGGCGGCGACACGTTCTCCGTGCGCGTTGTGTCCGCCGACGGCAAGCTTGAGGGGTCTGCCCAGGTCAGCGACCTGCACAACGGCACCTACTTGGTGCTCTACAACACGCCCATGGCAGGCAAGTACCTGGTGCATGTCAGCTACAACGAGCTGGGCACCTCGGACTGCGTGGCCATCCGCGGCAGCCCCTTCACCATTGAGTGCTCCGACCCCTGGGTCAAGCACAGGGCAATGGGCACCTTCCCTACGCGCCGCAAGGGTGTCACGCTGGTCACCATGGGCAATGAGTTGGTGGCGTATGGTGGGGATAAGTCGGGCGTGAGCGTGTGCAATACCGAGGGTGCGGATTGGCGGTGGCAGGCGGTGGCGCCCGAGGGTGAAGCACCGGCCGACCGCACGCTGCACACCGCCACACTGGTTGGCGACTCCATGGTGGTGTTTGGTGGTACCGGGCTGGCAACCAAGGATGACCTCAATGACATGTTCACCCTGCGTAAGGAGGGCGAGGCGTGGATGTGGTCGCACCCAGCCACCAGCCAGGCATATGTGCGCCACCCCGACCTCACCACCACCCCGCCATCACCAGAGGCCAGCGCTGACATGCCCGCACCGGCAGCACCTGCCGCAGCAGATGGTGAGGAGGCCGCACCAGCACCTGCAGAAGGCGCTGAGGGTGGTGAGGCACAAGCTGAGGGCGCAGAGGAGGCTGGTCTTGCGGAGGAGGGTTCAGCCGAGCAGAAACCCCCGAGCCGCCTGGAGCCGCTCCCCGTCACGGCCCGCAACAGCCACACCGCCGTAGCCATCGACCGCGACCTTTACGTTTTCAATGGCGACAACGCCGGCGACATGATGCGGGAGTACGCCATGTGCGACACCAGCGACAGCCAGGCCGCCAACTGGATGGAGCCCATTCTGGCAGGTGACGTGCCCAAGGCCCGCAGAGCCGCAGCGGCCGCCGCTTCAGGCAACAAGATCTTCATGTTTGGAGGGATGGTTGCGGATGCCGTCTCTGGCCAGAACCTGGTGGTCGACGATCTGGTTGTGTTTGAGGTGACGGGCCCCAACAACCTCACATGCCAGGTCAACCCGTCTGTGAGCGGCCACCGGCCCGCCGCACGCCAGTACCCCATTATGCAGGAGTACTCAAACGGGAAGCTGTTTCTATGCGGTGGCCTGGACGCAAACAACAAGCCCTTCAACGATGCATGGCTGTTTGACGTGCCAAGCAACACGTGGGAGTGCGTGTACAACGCTCACAGCGACCTGGTGCTGCCCACGGGCAATGTGGCCACCCTGCTGCATGGAAAGCTGGTTGTTCTCAACAGCGCTGCGGGCTCGCCCAAGATGGATGTGGTGCAGTCACTGGACTTTGTGGCCATCAAGGATTCGTTCGACTTCCTCACCAAGATGAAGGTGGGCGTGCGGATGAGGTTGAGGGTGTGGGGCAGGCTGTGGGTGTGTCGGTAGGGCATGTGGAGGGCTCAGGGCAAGGTTAGTGACTGTGACTGACTTGTGTTTGGGGAGGAGGTGTGTTCGGAGAGAAGACGTGATAGTTCTGACCTGGATAAATAATAATTGGAATATGACCAATGGGCCTGAAAATAGGCTTTTTTTCAAAAGCCTACATTCCTACTGTGCTTTTCCCGTTGCCATTCTGACTCTGCTTGCTGTCCCTGTTTTCAGGTCGAGGGTCCTTTACTGCTCGAGGCGCTCGAGTCGTGGTGCGACAAGCAGGCACATGGCATGGAGCTGGCACGCAACCTGGACAGCGTGTCCAAGAACTTTGACAACCTACTGAAGGTCATGGACAGCCTGTTCCAGGTAAGCTCCAGGCAAGGAGGAGCTTGAAACGGGCCTTACCTAACACATGCTCCAATTGCTCAATAGAGAGTGTGTTTTCCTCTGCCGTGTATAATATCTCTCTGACAGTCTTTCAGTGCAGCACATGGTTCAGCTACATCTGGGCACTGGTCACCACACCAGTTTGTTGCTACTTGCTTGCTTACTACTAATTGTGTGTTCAGTCCTCAGGTCTCTGTCTTAAAGGTGCCGTTCGAGCCGTTAAGTTGCGGTCAGTCATATCTTGTGTGTTATTGTTAGCCCCAGCCCTGTTTGTTAACCGCATGTGCACAACCCTCTCTTGCTTGCCCCCTCAGGCCAAGTCCAAGAAGGTCGAGACTGACCTGCTGATCGACCAGCTGCACGAGATCTTCCACGCGCTGGGCCAGCACAAGGTCAGCGTGACCAAGTTTGAGAAGCGGCTGGACGACATCGCGCACAAGTGGGACGACATCAAGAAGGCGCAGCCGCAGGTCAAGCTGGACGTCGAGCCCATCCAGGCGTCGGAGGTCGAGCGGATCAAGAAGGAACTGGAGAAGTTTGCAACCAAGGTGGGTCAGGCATGGGGTTAGGCTAGAGTGAGGTTGAAAGCCCGGAGTAGATTGAGGGATAGGGCCCGGAGGACAGGCAGAGCCTTGCTGAAACGTGTCAGGGGCGACCAGGACAGGTTGTGTTGGGAGCGCCATGCTAGTCTACCTGGGCCAATTGGCTCTTGACAAACCCTGTACATCCTGCATGCATCAGACCCTATCCTTGGTTTTCACTTTGTTCACAGTGCCGCATGTACAAGCTTGAGTTCCGCAAGCGTTCATTCTTCAAGTACGCCACGGGCGCCGAGGCCGCCTACCCTGAGATTGACCTGGTGGCCGCTGAGCTGCTCGCGCTGCGGGTCGAGTGCAACCGGTTCTACGTGCTGGCATCCATCTTTGAGTTCCCACAGCTGGTCGACCCCGTGGCAGCAGTGAGTGAGGGACGGGCACGGAGGAAACTGGGCTCTGTTGTTGCTGAGGCAAATGCGCACCTTGGGGTGTGGCAGATGTTGTTTGAGGTCGGAAGCCTTGCCTACTGTCCCTCCTTGGGGTGTGGCAGATGTTGTTTGAGGTCGGAAGCCTTGCCTACTGTCCCTTGATTGGCAATGGGCAGGCCAGCTCCCTGTCCCATGCCTGACCCATGCCTGACCCATGCCCCATGTGCCTTGCCCCATGTGCCTTGCCCTCTGTCTGCCCGCAGTCCATCAGCGAGTCCCTCGATGACCTGACCATGGTCAAGGACGTGTGGGACACCACCATGCTGTGCGAGCTCCAGTTCGCGGACTGGCGCGAGACGCTGTGGAACGACATCCGCACCGACGTCATGGAGGACGGGGCCAAGCAGTTCGTCAAGGAGGTCAAGAGCCTAAACAAGAAGGTGAGACACGGGGGCACCTGGTGTCTCCTGTCACACCGGCCCAAAACACAGCCCCAGGATTAGATGACCTTAGCCTGGGTTGCCACTCGCTCATTGCCTGGGTTGTACTCATTGCCTAGGGCTGCAATATCACTAAACACCTTCGCCACCAATCAATCCTACCTTTATACGACATCACCCTCCTAAGCCTAAGCAAACCCTACCCCTGTACTGCAGGTTCGCGACGAGGACGTATTCCGCGGCGTGGACGGCAGCGTGAAGAACTTCCTGACCTCTGTGCCGCTGGTGGCTGACCTGCGCTCGCCGGCCATGCGCGACAGGCACTGGGAGCAGCTCATGACCACCACCAAGGTCCACTTCAACGTGAGTCAAGAGCAGGGGAAGCCTCAGCTTCAACCCCACGCCCGCCGAGCTGTAGAGGCCAGCCGTTGAAAGCTTCCTGATGCTGGCCTAGCACTCCTCAGCTCTATCATCGCTGTTGTTCAACCAGCTGCGTGTGAACACTGCTAACCCTGGTCTTGTTGTGTTAACAGGTGAGCGACCCTGCCTTCAAGCTTGACGACTTGCTCAAGCTCGAGCTGCACAAGTTCGAGGAGGAGGTGGGCGAGATCGTCGACCGTGCACAGAAGGAGGAGAAGATGGAGCAGGCGCTGATCAAGCTGCGCGAGACCTGGTCGCGCGTCGAGTTCCAGTTCATCCAGTTCAAGGACACGCAGATCTTCACGGTCAAGATGGCGGAGGAGGACTTTGAGGCACTTGAGGATAACCAGGTGGGGGCGAGAGGGGTGGGAGGGACAGGGCAGCAGGTGAGGGAGTGCTGGTGAGTGGAGATGGCTAGACAACAGGCCCAATCGAGCTCAGCCTAGGTCATGCCACAGTCAAACACCACCAGTATGGTTAACTGTCTCATAGCTATTCCCAACTTGTGTTCTGCCCATTGCCGCCCGGGGTTCCGCAGGTCCAGGTGCAGGGCATGATGGCCAACCGCTACATGAATACCTTCCGTGACGACATCCTGGGCTGGAACAAGAAGCTCATGAACGTGGCAGACGTGAACCAGATCATGAGCGAGATCCAGCGCACATGGGCCTACCTCGAGTCACTGTTCATCCACTCGGAGGAGGTGAAGAAGGAGCTGCCTGATGCCACCGTCAGGTTCGCCAACATTGACAAGGAGGTCAAGGAGGTGGGTGGGCATGGAGAGTGAAGGGTGGGCACTGGCTGTGTACGCAGATGTGCTGTTGCCGTCAGCCGGCAGGGGTTTGAAATTGGGTCAATCACCGCCATGCCTTGCCTGCACAGGTGCTCAAGAAGTTCAAGGAGGTGAAGAACTGCGTTGAGTGCTGCAACAGCGACGGCCTAATGAAGTTCCTCGAGAAGCAGCAGCACGAGCTGGAGATCTGCGAGAAGGCCCTGGCCGACTACATGGAGAGCAAGCGCCGCGCCTTCCCGCGCTTCTACTTCGTGTCCACTGCCGACCTGCTCGACATTCTGTCCAACGGCAACAACCCTGTTCGCGTCATGATGCACATGTCCAAGTGCTTCCAGGCCATCGAAAAGCTCAAGCTGGATACCGAGACCCCACCACCTGGTGTGCGTCCCAAGGGTCTCGGCATGGAGTCGTGCGTTGGCGTTGAGTACGTTGCCTTCTCCTCCCCTCTTTCTCTTGACAACAAGGTTGAGGACTACATGAACGACATCATTCAGAAGATGCGTAACGAGCTGCGGCTCATCTTGAAGAACTCGGTCGCCGATTACCCCACCAAGGCTCGCGACAAGTGGCTGTTCGACTGGAGCAGTCAGATGATTCTGGTGGTAAACCAGATCTTCTGGTGCACTGAGGTCGAGACAGCCTTCAAGGACATGGCTGGCGGCAACAAGGACGCCATGCGCACGTACAACGACTTCCAGATCAAGCAACTCACGAAGCTGATTGAGGTCACGCGCACGGAACTGCCAAAGCCCGACAGGCAGAAGATCATGTGAGTGCGGCCTGAAACTTACTAGTCATGAGATCTTACGCTCATGCTTCTGAACAAGTATCAACGTATCCATAGCCGCACTCAAGGTTTGGCCAGTTGGTTGCTCATGCTCGTGCTGCCTATCAATCGCCTTTGTTTCTATCCCGTATCCAAGGCTCTGAGCACCTTCTGTCTGCTGCCCTCCTCCACTCCTGCTACCTACTAACCGCCTGTATTGCCATGTTCGAGGTTTTGAACGTCTTCCGTTGTTTTCCCCACTCGCAGGAACATGATTACTATTGACGCCCACAGTCGTGACATCATCGCCAACATTGTTGAGACTGGCGACGATTCTGCCGACTGCTTCCAGTGGGTGTGCCAACTGCGGTCCTACTGGGACCCGTCCATCAACGACTGCCGCATCAAGATCTGTGACGCGTCCTTCCCCTACGGATACGAGTATCTGGGCAACGGCCCTCGCCTCGTGGTCACGCCCCTCACAGATCGCATCTACATCACGGCCACACAGGCATGCTGGCTCTGCCTCGGCACGGCACCTGCCGGACCCGCAGGCACAGGCAAGCCGGGCGGAGGGATGGGTGATGCATCCCTTTGCAGAGGCTTGTGCTTCCAGAACGTGCTGTAGGTTTTCAAACCTGCAGACAATCGCTAGTCTGGCTAGCAATCAAGCAATCCGTCATGTCTGTGAGCAAGTTGGCAATCACGTTGTTCTGTTAGACAATCGTAAGTGTGGGTGTCAACAGCCGTCCGTGATACCTGCGAATCAATGCACAATCTTGCCTTGGCTTCCTTGCAGGCAAGACCGAGTCCACCAAGGACCTGTCCTCCCAGCTGGGCAAGTCCGTGTACGTGTTCAACTGCGCCCCTGAGATGGACTACCGCACCATGGGCGACATCTTCAAGGGGCTGGCGGCCTCGGGCTCCTGGGGCTGCTTTGACGAGTTCAACCGGCTCGTGCCCGAGGTGCTCTCCGTGTGCTCCGTGCAGTACAAGTGCGTCACGGACTCGCAGAAGCGCAAGTCCATGCTGCCAGGCCGCGGGCTGGAGTACATCGACAAGCAGGGCACCAAGCACCAGCCCATTGAGAAGTGGTCGTTTGTTGCTGCCGATGGCGTTGAGATGCCGCTTGAGGAGGGCACCAGCTGCTTCATCACCATGAACCCGGGATACATTGGCCGCGCTGAGCTGCCGGAGTCGCTTAAGGCGCTGTTCCGCCCCATCACCGTCATGGTGCCGGACAGGTAAGGAGCAGAGCCTGTTTGGCTGTGATGCCGCTTGAGCTCAGACGCTATCTTCAGCCATCTATCCACTCTCCATCTTGCCTGTCTGACGCGCTGTGGGCATTGCACCAAGAGATTCTATCCTGCCTGTTCAACTTGGTCAGGGCGTTGCACCGAAGTGCCTTGATGGGAGCTGACACAGCACTGCCTGCCACGTTGGCCTGACGTTCGCCTTGGTCAATTGCTTTCTTGTCCTCTCAGGCAGCTGATCATGGAGAACATGTTGATGGCTGAGGGCTTTGTCGAGGCCAAGAACCTCGCCAAGAAGTTTGCCTCTCTGTACTACCTGCTGGAGGACCTGCTCTCGCCCCAGAAGCACTACGACTGGGGCCTCAGGGCCATCAAGAGCGTGCTGGTGGTGGCGGGATCACTGCTGCGTGCAGAGGCCGGACAGGTGGGCGCAAGGGTTACGTGCCACGAGCGAAGTTTAGGCACCAACGGCCTCGCACACATATTCTCAAGCTTGCATATATTGTTTGGATTACTGGTTTGAGTACATCAGGCTTCAGCGATTGGTAGTCCGTGTGCTTCTTGCACACCTCGACCTGTTCACCGAAGCCCTATGTGCATGCTGCGCCCTGTGTCTGTTCAGGTTGAGAGCGACGTGTTGTTCCGCGCGCTGCGCGACTTCAACATCCCCAAGATCCTGGCCGAGGACATGATCATCTTCATGGGCCTGTTGAATGATCTGTTCCCGGGTGTTGACCCGCCACGCAAGCGCGATCTGGAGTTCGAGGAGGCAAGTGGTGTGGCTGCCAGTCCTCACCTGTCAGCCC
This sequence comes from Chloromonas sp. AAM2, assembly GCA_004335635.1. Classification (NCBI taxonomy): domain Eukaryota; kingdom Viridiplantae; phylum Chlorophyta; class Chlorophyceae; order Chlamydomonadales; family Chlamydomonadaceae; genus Chloromonas; species Chloromonas sp. AAM2. The sequence goes on from QAXH01005069.1 coordinate 29,107, forward strand.
TTCACCTATCAGGCTTCGCACAGTTGCATCACACTACTAAGTCTGGCCCTGCCGGTCTGAGTTGAATGTGTATGTGGTCTGTTCAACGCGCAAAGCCATGTTCCCTTACCTGCGTTATCCTGCCTGATGCCTTTCAGGTGATCGTTGCCACCACCAAGGAGATGGGCTTGACTGCGGAGGACGACTTCATCCTGCGCGTGGTGCAGCTGAGCGAGCTGCTGGCCATCAGGCACTGCGTGTTCCTCATGGGGCCCACGGGCTCGGGCAGGACAGAGTGCTACAGGGTGCTGGCAAAGGCAATCACCAAGGGATGTGCAAACCCGGTCAACGACTACCTCAAGATGACTAACAAGAAGAAGGTACGAGGGGCCATTGCGCGCTGGCCAGGGTGCGGCAGTCCAGCAGTCTCAGGCACATTCAAGGCATGGGCTGCTTGTCAGGGGAGGCCAGGTGAAGGCATACGTGCCGCCTTGGCTTGGCAAAGCCGTGGCAAACGCACACTCCACCCGTCGTTCCCCTGCCTTTCCATCTGTTTCAGGTTGTTGTGCGCGACATCAACCCCAAGTCCATCAGCACCCAGGAGCTGTACGGGTACGTCAACATGTCCACACGCGAGTGGAAGGACGGGCTGCTCTCCTTCAACATGCGCGAGCTGGCAAACGTGCCCGACGACAACCCCAAGTGGATCATGCTTGATGGCGACCTGGACGCGAACTGGATCGAGTCGATGAACAGCGTCATGGACGACAACAGACTGCTCACACTGCCCTCCAACGAGCGGTAAGGGGACGGGGAGAGTGCAGTGGATGCTACGGGATGCAGGGACCGGGCAGGTTGAGGCTGACCACAACGTCTGGCCAGTACAGACTATGCAACACACCGATTCCCAAGAATGGATGTTGGACTGAAGAACGTGACGCTTGCCCTTGCCTTGCAGCATCCGTCTGCTGCCCCACATGAAGCTGATCTTTGAGATCCGCGACCTCAAGTTCGCCACGCCCGCCACCGCCACGCGCGCCGGCATCCTGTACATCTCCGAGGGCAGCCAGTGGCAGAACATGGTCACCAGCTGGATCAGCAGGGTGGTCAAGCCGTACGCGGAGAAGGCCAAGTGGAAGGACACCAACTTGCCGGGCAAGTGGCTCAGCGACATGTTCGACAAGTGAGTGAGAGAAGAAGATGAGGGCGGAGGCTGCTGTCTTTGAATCCATTATGTGAGGATGTGCAGTCTTGCTGCTAAGGGCTGGTGGCCTGATAGAGGCATACGATCACTTGTCGTGGAAAGTTGAACCCAAGTTACGTATAAAGACCCCGTCAATCTGTTCCTCATTAAGTGCACTTGAGTGCAGTGCCTAATGAGGGCCGCTGCCAATAAAATGCAATCCAGTGTGGCAAGTGCAATTATCATGGTCCATTTACAAACTGCTCGTGACGTGTTGTCACCGTGCAGGTACGTGCCTCCCACCATCCTGGAGATGAAGAAGTCCTTCAACCACGTGACCCCTCTGTCCACCATGAACTTCATCACCACCATGGTCAACATCCTGGAGGGCTGCCTCAAGCCCGAGAACCTCAGCAACAAGTCGGACCAGGCCATGTTCGAGATGTACTTTGTGTTTGCGTTCATCTGGGCCTTTGGCGGCGGCCTGTGCGAGAAGGACGGCATCAACTACCGCCGCAACTTCGACAAGTGGTTCAAGCAAACCTGGACAAGCGTCAAGATCCCGGGCAAGGGCACAGTGTACGACTACTTTGTCAACCCCAAGACACAGAAGTTCCAGCCGTGGGCAGAGCTGGTCACTGACATTGACTATGACGGCACCAAACCAATGTGAGGCCTGCCACCGTGCAGCGAGGCTGCGACTGCACCTGGCAGATGAATAATGGAAGTGGGCTAGGTACATGCTATTGGACTGTAGCTTTCCGTCTGCCTGTGGCTTGAACGTGTTGTGAAGTCCACAGCATGAACGTGTTGGGTGTGGCCTATTGTGTGCTCAGGTCCACTGTGTTCGTTCCCACGGCCGAGACGAGCTCCCTGCGCTTCTTCCTCGACCTGATGGTGGAGCTGCGCAAGCCCATCATGTTCGTGGGCGGCGCGGGTGTGGGCAAGACGCAGCTGGTCAAGGGCAAGCTCAGCGCCCTGCCAGAGGAAATCATGTCACTCGCCATCAGCTTCAACTACTTCACAGGTGGGGCCAGATGTGATCTGCAGGCGGGGGCTCAGCAGTGCCAGGCAGGGCCAGGAGTGCAATATAACAGAGAAACCTACCTATCTTCTCAGTGTGTGTCTGTGGTGGCTGCCCGATCACAATTGAAATCCAAGCTGACTCTGCTCCAGCTTGCCTGCTGTCCTTCAGATGTCATTTCCTTCCAGAAGGTGCTCGAGTCTCCCCTGGAGAAGAAGGCAGGCGTCAACTACGGGCCCCCGGGCACCAAGACGCTCATCTACTTCGTGGACGACCTCAACATGCCCAAGCTCGACCCCTACGAGACGGCCATGCCCATCTCGCTGATCCGCCAGCACCTGGGCTGGGGCCACTGGTTCGACCGCAGCAAGCTCACGCAGAAGAACGTCAACAACACCCAGTACGTGGCGTGCATGAACCCCACTGCGGGATCCTTTGTGATCAACCCGCGCCTCCAGCGGCTGTTCATGACGCTCGCGATGGATTTCCCGGGCCAGGACTCGCTCATGAAGATCTACGGAACCTTCCTCCAGGGCCACCTCAAGAAGTTCAACGAGGGAGTCCAGGAGCTGTCGACGAAGATCCTGCAAGCAGCGCTGGCCCTGCATGATCGTGTTTCCTCGACCTTCCGCAAGACCGCCATCAACTTCCACTACGAGTTCACAGTGCGGCACCTTGCCAACGTGTTCCAGGGCCTGCTCATGTCCACCCCGGAGCTCTGCAACAACCCCGTCAAGTGGGGCAAGCTGTGGCTGCATGAGAGCGAGCGCGTGTACGCTGACAGGCTGGTCACGCTCACCGATCTGGAGGCGTACAGCAAATCGGCGGTCAACATTGCCAAGAAGTGAGTCGTGACAGGGACGACTGGTGGTTTGGCAGGCAGAGCCACTCAGTCGTTGCTGTTGGGCCGAGCCACTCAGCCATTTGTTTTACCCTTGTACATCATCGGCCGTATATCGTCAGCCGTTGCTTTCACTGGAGTAGTTCAGCTGAGCTTGAAATGACCGATGCCAGAGACCTCCGTCGCTCACACTCTGGTGTACCTCCTCCCTCATGCCTTCTCTCTCAGGTACTTCAGTGTTAACGACATTGATGATTACTACAAGAAGAAGGACCCCAAGCCGCTCATCTTCTGCCACTTTGCCCGCGGGCTGACTGAGAAGTCCTACGACGAGGTGTCGGACTACCCTTCGCTGTACAAGACACTCATGGAGGCCCTCAATGGTGAGACAGGGCACGGATCAGGTTGCAAGGACAGCTAGTCCACGCGCATGGACATTACAATTGTGTGTCTCCAGCCAGCTCTCTTGAGCATTGGTTGCATACTATTGCTGGAAACCAGCCGGTGATTTGTTCTGTGCCCAGTGCTGGCTCCTCAGATTTGCTTTGAGCGAGTGTGACGATTGAACGTTCGCTGCAAACCATCTTTGCATTGTTTGTTCGCTCGCCTCAGAGTACAACGAGACCAACGCCGTGATGGACCTGGTGTTGTTCGAGGACGCCATGAAGCACGTGTGCCGCATCAGCCGCATCGTGTCCAACCCCAGTGGCCATGCGCTGCTGGTGGGTGTGGGCGGCTCAGGCAAGCAGTCGCTCTCGCGCCTGGCAGGCCACATCTGCGGTTACACAACCGTCACCATCGTCATCAGCGGCTCCTACTCAATGAACAACTTCAAGGAGGACATCCAGAAGATGTACAAGCGGGCTGGTGTCAAGGGAGAGGGCATCATGTTCCTGTTCACCGACTCGCAGATCGTGGATGAGCGCATGCTTGTGTACATCAATGATCTCTTATCCTCTGGCGAGATTCCAGACCTGTTCGCTCAGGAGGACAAGGACGAAATCGTCAACGCCATGCGCTCTGAGACCAAGGCCCTGGGGCTCATCGACACGGCAGAGAACTGCTGGAACACTTTCATCCAGAAGGTCAAGACAAACCTGCACATGGTGTTTACCGCATCCCCTGTCGGAGAGAACTTCCGCATCCGCTCGCAGCGGTTCCTGGCGACTGTCACCTCCACCGTCATTGACTGGTTCCAGCCATGGCCCGAGAGCTCGCTGTTCAGTGTGGCCAAGAAGTTCCTCGATGAGATCGACCTGGGCGATGACTCGCTGCGCAGTGCGGTGGTGGAGTTCATGCCTTACTCGTTCGCACTGGTCAACAAGGTGTCGAAGAGTGAGTGGCAAGTCGCATACTGGGATGGGGTTCAAACAGAGTAAGGTAACCCAAATCAGGGTGTTCCTCAGCAGAGATAACCTGTAAACCCACAGCAGCTGTTGCCAGGTCCCACAGAAGCAGCCTTACGATATCTGTGTTGTCATGCCCCTGTGTGTTTCAGAGTTCCTTGAGGTTGAGCGTCGCTACAACTACACCACCCCAAAGACATTCCTCGAGCTTATTAAGCTGTACAAGAATGTGCTGCTGCGCAAGCGCAAGCAGACTCAGGTGGGCATGCACCGCCATGTAGTTCATGTGCTGAGTACAGTTACCGTCATTCTTGATGCTTGTCAACCCTGATGTCGTACCTTTCTTTATTGCCCACTGCCCTTCTCAGCCCTGCAACCCTGCCAGGGCCTCCTCTGGCTATGCAACAACTCCCTGACTGTTGGCTAAGCCCTTTTTCTTGTCCTGCGATTTCCAGGACAACATGGACCGGCTCGAGAACGGGTTGAACAAGCTGCACAAGGTGCAGGGCGAGGTTGACCTGCTGGTGGAGGCCGCCAAGGTCATGGCGGTGGAGGTCGAGCAGAAGGTGGCCAGCGCCAACGTGTTCGCGGAGCAGGTCGGCGTGGAGAAAGAGAAGGTCAACGCAGAGAATGGTGCGTGACAGGGTCAGTCCGCGTGAAGTGCACAGTGGCTTGGCACAGGTGACACAACCAACACAGGCCATGCCACTTTGCTGTTTGAGCATTGACCTGAAGCTGCCAAGCTGCTCATGGGTTTGTTCCCACGTTAGCAGTGGTCAGCACTGCAGAACAGCCATGCGTTTGCTGACACTGGACCCCTTGCCCAATCGTCACGCCTGTCCCACGCTCGCAGCCGCTGCCCAAGTGGAGGCGGAGAAGTGTGCTGTCATCGCCCGCGAGGTGTCCGCCAAGCAGACCAGCTGCGAGGCCGACCTGGCCGCAGCCGAGCCGCTGGTGGCTCAGGCCGAGGCCGCCTTGGACACGCTGAACAAGAAGGATCTGGGCGAGGCCAAGTCGCTCAAGAAGCCGCCCCAGGGCGTGGACGACATCACGGCAGTGATCATCATCCTGCTGGAGAACAACCCCAAGGACAAGAGCTGGGGCGCGGCGCAGAAGCTCATGAACAACGTGGACAAGTTTCTGGAAAGGCTCAAGGGATTCAAGGTGACTGCTCTCAGTGTGCATGCAGCACCACATGCTGCCCTGTGCAGGTGCTTCTGTATCAAGTGGCCATGCATCATCCTCAGTTGTAGACTGCACTGGGCCTGCTTCTGAAGCATCTTCTGTGTAGCTGACTGCCGCCGTGGCCCTTTCCTTGTGTCCAGGCCATCATTGACGAGGGCAAGATCCAGAAGAAGACCGTTGATGCTACACGTGTGTACCTGGAGATGCCTCACTTCAACCGCGACATCATCTGGAACAAGTCACGTGCCGCGGCAGGACTGTGCGATTGGGCGATTAACATCGTCAAGTGAGTAGACGCATCAGCCTGCATGTAGCATCAGCTTTGGCTACGTGCTTGCAGCGGCTCATAGTATCAGCGACTAGCTTTAGCCAAGACCGAGGCTCACAATCCATTTTGCTCTTCTTTGCAGGTACTTTGACGTTGTGTCTGAGGTTGAGCCCAAGCGCCAGGAGCTGGCTGCTGCCAACGCCAAGCTCGAGGAAGCCAACATCACCCTGGCGGCCGTCCAGGAGAAGGTGGCGGAGCTCAACGCCATGGTGCAGGACCTCGAGTCCCAGTTCAAGGCGGCCACAGAGGACAAGGAAGCGGCCATCAAGGAGAGCGAGAGGTGCCAGCGCAAGCTGGAGCTGGCAAACCGCCTCATCACTGCCCTGGCCAGCGAGGGCGAGCGTTGGGCCATGACCGTCGAGCAGCTGCGTAAGGATTACGAAGTGCTTACGGGTGACATGCTGCTCGCGGCTGCCTTTGTCAGCTACGCCGGTCCCTTCACCTCAAAGTTCCGCGCTGGTCTTATCGAGGACTGGATCAAGTTCTTGAAGGAGCGCCAGACGCCCATGACCGAGGGCATCAGCGATCCTCTCAAGGTGCTGGTGGATGACGCCATGGTGGCCAGCTGGATCCGCGAGGGCCTGCCATCGGACCCCACCAGTGTGCAGAACGGCACCATCCTGACCAACAGCGAGCGCTGGCCTCTGATGATGGACCCGCAGCTGCAGGGCATTGTGTGGATCAAGGAGCGCGAGAGCAAAAACTCGCTGCAAGTCATCCGTATGGGAGCCGACAACATGGTGTCCGTCATGGAGCGCGCCATCGAGTCTGGGTGCAGTGTGCTCATCGAGAACATGGGCGAGTCCATCGATGCGGTACTCAACCCCGTCATCACTCGCTCCACCTTCAAGAAGGGTCGCAACCTGTACGTCAAGATGGGAGACAAGGAGGTCGAGTACAACAAGAACTTCAAGCTGTTCCTGCACACCAAGCTGTCCAATCCCCACTACCCCCCGGAGATCCAGGCCGAGACCACGCTCATCAACTTCACAGTGACTGAGAAGGGCCTTGAAGACCAGCTGCTGGCGCTGGTGGTGAACAAGGAACGGCCGGACCTCGAGGAGACCAAGACACAGCTCATCATCCAGGTGGGAGGCAGACCGGGTCATCTGATGTATGAGCATGACACGGCCTGGTTTGGTAGCGCCATGCGACAGCTATAACCCAGAAACCCGCATGCTCGATGAAATCAATCCACACTGGTTGAAGCTCACATGTGTCCCTGTTGAGGGCCAGCCATCAACGACTGTGCACTGAGCCTGCTTTGCGCTTCCTTCTTTTGCCAACAGAACACTGAGTTCACCATCAAGCTCAAGCAGCTCGAAGACGAGCTCCTGTTCAAGCTGTCGAACGCCGAGGGCGACATCACCGAGGACGTGGCACTGATCGAGTCTCTTGAGGAGAGCAAGCGAGTGGCCACTGAAATCAATGAGAAGGTCAAGGAGGCGAAGGAGACAGAGGTGGCAATTAACGAGAACCGCAACAAGTACCGCAACGTCGCAGCGCGCGGTGCAATGCTGTTCTTCCTGCTCAACTCGCTCAACAAGATCCATGCCTTCTATCAGTTCTCCCTTAACGCC
>QAXH01005070.1:7913-28582 GCA_004335635.1 Chloromonas sp. AAM2
AAATATATATATATATATATATATATATATATATACTGTGTGTCTGTGAATCCAATGACTAAGTGTCTATCGTCGTTGGCAGTGGTCATCCTGTGCCCCATGGACACCCCTCTTGTGAACAACGGATACACAGTACTGGTGAAGCAGTAGGGCAGGCTTGCGTCACGGCATGGCTGCCAGGATCAGACAAGCTTCATCACTGGTCGCAGGTCTCACGGGTTAATCACAGGAGGGGAGGGATTCCAACCCGTCCAACCTACATGGCATGTTAATCACACGGTTGTATTGAAGTCACTGCTTGATTGTTGTGTTGGTTATACAGGACTTGCTTGTTGACAGGCCGTAACACCGTTTGGGCCCACAGCGTTGTCTGCTGATGCACTTTGCTGTGCACTATAACCTGTAACATAATGCTCCGTGTTCTTTGTTTGTTGGCGTGAATAGAAGCAACTGTGCGACGGAGGGCTCATTGGCGTGGAGGGATCATCAACATTTTATACAGGAGGACGGGTGTGACGGGTGTGGGTTGGTGTGACGCGGGTGTGACGGGTGTGGGTTGGTGTGACGCGGGTGTGACGGGTGTCACGCGTTTGTGATGTGTCAAGTCAAAGTCAGCAGTGAAAAGGACACGTCTCAGACAAGAACATCGCATCACACCACAGTTATCTTTATCCATTTCCGGTGCGGGCGACCGCTCATGGCCGGCGGGCTGTGGGCCGTTCTTGCGGGTGAGGTTGCTTCGAGAACGCAACTAGCGCCAAACCGCTCCATCACCTGACAGCATGCCTAGCTGGGAACATCTGCAGGATATATCTTTACATTTTACAATGGCCAAGTCCAAGAGCAGCGCAAAGCGAGGATTGAAAGGGTCAATCTCCAGGTAGGTAGGGTTTCGCGCTGGCCCGCTCCTGGGATCGTGCAAATACATATCTCATGGCATTGGGCGTGACGGTGCATTTTTGCATAACTAGGTCATGTGGGGTGGAGGTGGGTGCCTGGGGCTGGTTCTGTGCTGCAGTGCCATGTGACAAATTCTCCGCCACACTTGGTCCAGTCTCTCTGGCACTAGGACAGGAAAAGTGTGCAAAGAAACATGTGGTAGCTGAATCATGTGATGTCATTTGCCTGGGCTCACCAACACCCTGGGTTGTGGCACATGGCTTCTTGCACTCTGCACCCGTGCCGGCACCTGTGACCGCCAACCGCTTGACTGCCCCTGCCGCCTGAGTATGCGACCGTTCCTGGGCCCATGCAGGTCTCTGGTTGTAGGCGTCACATACAACAAAATCAGCTGGATATGCACGCAAGTTGTCCAACAGTTGGCACCGTGCACTACACACAAGAGGCTGTTTTCCATGCTTGGCCACATGCGCGCTCGCTGTGTCTCATACCTTTCTCCAGCAAGTGATGAGCAATATCCAGGGCTTCATCAGGAGGAAAACATTTGTCAGGTTGACATTGTAGCTTTGTGGCTGCGTAGCGTACTTGTCGTGAACTATCGTTGTGCATTTTGTGATCCTGTTGCCGCCTCCTGTGCGTATGCAACTGTCCTGGTACAGCTTGACTGGCCCTGCCGCTTGCCTACACGACCGCTTCTGGGCGCATTCCGGGGATTTGTAACAGGCGTCAGGAAATGCCGCAGCTGGCACCCTGCCCGGAGGCGCGCTCCATGTCTAGTCACATGCTCGCCCCACTGTGCCTCATACCATATCGCTTTTTGAAAATTTGAAGAGGAACCGTCCAGGACTCGATCAAGAGAAGGAAACTCGTCAGCTTGACGTAGCGGTGCTTGCAGGCACTGCAGTGTGGCTGGGCGCTGGGCGCAGCACCTGTATGTGTTTGCGACTCTCGTGTGACTTTCTTTGCGTTGCAGTTGCGTGATCTGTATGGTCCCCTGCTGGCCTGTGTCACAGCCACCAAGTCAGCGTACGAGGCAATGGTCCGACAGCACAGGTACAGGGGCCACACCCCACAGGCGTTTTCCTGATGTCCGTCCCACTCGCTTCTCCCTTGATGTTTTTAGCAACGCCCTGGCACACAATTCTCTCTGTCGCTCCCTTCTGCTTCTCTTGTTCCTCACACACCCTCACACACGATTGCCAGGCAGCTGCTTTTCACCATTGCCATCAACAGTGTCTATTTCATGTACAGTGCTAGCGGTATGCGTGCCACACAGGCAACCCAACAACTATCAAACACCTGGAACTGCTCGTGGCTGTCGATGTCCACCTCCCTCTCTTTCACAGCCCCACCCCCATGCACATACTCAAGCACTTGCTTAAACACCGGCTGCCAGGCATCATATCATATCAAGATGCCGCATATCATTACGTTCCCAACAAATGCCGTCATTTTGGTACACAGTACACGCACAATGCAGACCGACCCTATCTATCTCACCCAATCTAACCCTGTCTGCGTCCCCTTAACCTACCTTCCCCTGCCGCACCCGCACACAGTCCTGATGGCACACGTCCAGGGCTGCAGGCGGCCATCACCGCCGCACCCGACGGACCGGAGGCACGCGCATACAGGTGCGAGGGAGGGGGGGGATGTGTGTGTGAGGTGTGTGCGGTGGGTGTTGGATGAATCAGGTCGAACTAACCCTGAACACTCACATGACCACCTCCAATTGACCAACCAGCCATTTAGTTTCAGTCGACCTGCTGGGAATTCACCCTCTTCGTGCGCTTTGTGCAGGCAATGGATGACCAGTGTGCTCCAACCCATCAACGAGAGGGCGGCAGGTGAGCAGGGGTGAGAGTCGTGGAAGGGAAGGAGAACATACAAAAGCACCGTTATCAAGGCATCAAAATGACAGCTTGCATCAACGTACCAAGGCTAGAGACTCTGTTTGGACTGGACTGGACATCATGTCTAATGCTCACACCCTCACACCCTCACAAACCTTGTTTTATAACCTTCATTCGCACACCTTGTTCAGGGCTGCCTCAACAGCCGCCTTCCATTTGAACAGCCGCTCATTTGAACAGCGCCTGTCGGCTTCTCACACCCTCACACACACAAACCTGACCCTCCCCGCCCGCAGCCATAGTCCAGGGCGGTTTCAGCCTCATGGAGGGCAGTGCCCTGGAGTCTGACATGCTGCAGCTGGTGGCGCATGTGTCGGCGTCTAGAGTCATACTGGAGAGGTGGGGCAGGAAGGGGAGAGATGGAGTTTGGCTAGGAAGTGAGGTGTCATCTTTGTTTAGCGTGGTGTTCTCAGGCCGGGGCAGGCTGGGGCAGGAGGGGATGCTGGGGTCGGGCAGAATCCGCATGGACCTGGACGCTCCACGTGTTGGTCACTGGGTGAGGAGTGCAGTTTCACTGATCTGAGTTGAGCACAAGAGTTAGCTGCAGTGTTAATGTGCTAAAAGCTGGCAATGCCAACGCAATGATTAGACAACACTTTGTGCAATGATTAGGCAATGATTGGACAACACTGTGTGCCTATCACAACGTATTGCTTGCCGATCACATGCACAAGGGTCCGTTCAGGGTTTACGGGAAAGCAGTTTCGATCCATGCTCAAGGCTGTTCCCATCTGTGACCTCACTGATACGTTGTATATGTATATGCTGCAAATTGAATGTGTGCAGGTGGGCTCAAGGCGAGCTGGGCACCCCCTCGGCCATTTCCTACCCGGACAAGTGAGGACATGGGGTCCGCAGCATGGGGTCAGCAGCATGGGGTCAGCAGCATGGGGTCAGCAGCATAGGGCATGGGGTCAGCGGCATCGGGCATGGGGTCAGCAGCATGGGGTCAGCAGCATGGGGCATGGGGTCAGCAGCATGGGGTCAGCAGCATGGGGTCAGCAGCATGGGGTTGAGGGTGGTTGCTGGGGTTCTATGGAAGCTATGTTGTTCAAACGACCAGTAGTTTGGTACTAGATCAAGACAGCTGTAACTGGGCGTGTAGGCAACTGTCAAGACTTGACTAGGTTCGTTGGCCACCACATTCTAGTGGGTTCTGTTACAGCGTGTGAGGCTTATCTTATGCTAGGGTGAGGAGATGCTCGAGGGCTATGCCTCTGGAAGCTGTGCCCCGATCAACGCCCCGGGTTGAGGAGCTACGTACGGCTACGACTTGTCATCTGTTACTCTCCTGCCTGTCAACCTTGTCCCAGTCAGACGACTGATGCACATGTTTACCTGTCTCCCAAGTTACTGCGAGCGGTGGCCACTATTCCAACCATTGATCCCGGACGCATTGCTGAATTATTCAACTGTCAAATTATTATTCAACTGTCATGCATGTGCCAAACACTGACGTTAGCCTGTCATGGTTCTTCCACCTTCCCCGCTGCTTCATCCCTCATCTGCCTGCATGGCTGCAGGCTGGAGCAGGGTGTGCGCCGGGAGTTCTCCCGCCTCAAGGCTCAGCAGGCGGACCTGTTGGGGGTGACACCCCTGGTGGTGAAGGCGAAGGCTAAGGCACACGGACATGAACAGGTGAAGGCCAAGGCACAGGGCCAGTGGCATCTCGCCAGCAACCAAAACGTGTACACAGAACGTGCAAACAACAAGCATGATGCCGACACGCACCGTAACCTGTTGACCACCTGCCTGTCCGGCTTGAGCTATCCTTATAGTTCACATGTACCGACTGGTTTCTCCTGTCCGTGTACTCTCTCACGTTTCTTGCACGACCCGCTGCCTTCTGCAGGACTCCCACTTGGACCCGGACCTGCATGCACACCGAGGGGCCATGACATGGAGTGGCCGGGGCGCGGGCGTGCGGGGAACGGGCAACGGAAGGGCACAGGGCGGGGCGGGCGGGGCAGGCGGGGCGGTGGGCTCTGGGGTTGCAACCCTCAAGCCCAACCCAACGGCTGGCCGCTGTGGGATGGGAAGCAGTACAGAACAAGGCAGGCGGGCAGAAACGGTGAGAATCGGACGTCAGGCAGTTAAAGGTGTAGTGGATGAGGCTCTGTGTTTAGCGGCATTGGCGGCAGAGCTGAGGCAGGCGGCGCATGCCAGGGCGGGATTACAGACAATACGTAGCAGACTGTAGAATGCATTGAAGACTGAATTGATGGTGGCTGGCATGTTTGTGACATGATTAGGATAGGAATAGATTTGAACTCACAAGAGGGGAGGGATTCCAGCCCGTCCAACCTACATGTGAAGGGGATTGCGACACACCAGGATAGTTATGGGGTCAGTTTTTGTTGGGGCTGAATCCTGCATGTTGCCCGTTCTGCTGCACGTGGCCACTTCGCACAATACACATGTGATTTGAACTCACAGACAACATGTGTTGGGATAGGCATTGATATTCAGTCCGTCTGCCCCTCCTGCTGCCCATTGACCGTCATGAGTAACGCTTGACATGAAGGTCAAACCATCGTGGAAGCACACCGGGAGAGGAAGTGTTGAAGTGGAATGAATCATACATCAATGCTGGGGTTTCTTATGTTGCTGCTTGTAGTTTTGTTGCCGCATTTGGGCTCATCCCTATGCCACAGTACGGCATTGCTTGCGAGGCCTTATCTCCTGCGATGTTTTATATGTAGGGAAGGACTCCAACCCGTCTGACCTACATGTGAAGGGGATTATGGCGAGGCCTTATCTCCTGTCACATGTGCAGCCACCACAGTGGCATTGCGGCACTGTTTGAGAGGCATTATGTACGGCAGTTGATGGTAATTCACGAGGTCCATTTTCACAAGGTCCATTTTCACGAGGTTGTACGAGTAATCAACCACACATCATTGCATCTCGTGTGTATGCCTGCATCGTCTTACATCTGCAGCCATCAATCACTTTAGATGTGGCACGGGCTAATTCAATACTCGGGGAATATTATGCCACCTGAGTGCACCTCAGTGGAGGCTTTCATCTGGGAATGCGCTGGCTAGACATCCGGTAAGCTGGCGACTGTTCGGTGTGTAGGCCCTCATTCGAGTGAACGGCGTTTCATGCGTCATGACCTGAATTTGTTTCGTTCACTGAGACAGTGCGTCACCATACTGGAGAGGCCTCCATGCTGCTCCCAGGGCCCACGATCTAGCCTAATGATCATGATAAGGCCCAACACCAGCAGCAAGTGCTGCGTGGATCGCATAGCTGATTGCTGATGGGGGACTGGAGGCTGTTTTGCCGTGTGTTCACACGCGTTTAGATGCCCCGCTCACTATCGCAAATCTACCTGCCCAAACGTATGTGTGGCCGTACCGTGTGAACACTGACAGATTCGAGTTCAAACTTGGACCTCATCTGCGGTCTCTCACCCCAAATTATCATCCAAATCATTTGCCCAAATCCACGTGTTAACGCACCCTAACCCTAACCCAACCCTACCTGAGGAAAACCTTCTGCAGGGTACCGCTTGCACGCCAGTCAGAAAGTATCCAAAGCCAGCACTAAACGAATTCTCTGCTCATAGTGGCACTCGCCAGCAGGAGTTACCAGGCTGGGTATCCAAACACCGCAAGTGAACACGTGCTCGGCTTTTTCAACATCGTAGCCTTCAGTGCGTGGTTGTTCTTGGGCCGTTGCTTCCATTTGCTGTTGCTGTGATTTTCCATTGCATTGAGCAACTGAAACGAAATGGCCCAGATTAAGGTTGGCTTCCTCGGGCTTGGCATCATGGGCACCGCGATGGCGCGGAACCTGATCAAGAGCGGCCTGTTTGCATCAGTTACCGTCTGGAACAGGACTCTCAGCAAGGTGGGAGCGCTGGTGGTGCAAGGCTGTAGTTGGTTTCAGCTTGCATCAAGGAGGTAGTCCCGCAAGGCTATGCGAGCTAGCACAATGCCATCATGAACGTCGCACATGCAAGCGCCGCATACAGTGCTGCGAATGCGATGGTGCGATCCATTGAGAATGCGTTTTTGTCATGCAAGCACGGTGATCAGTGGATCTACGAACCGCAGTTGGCTTGATTGCCAATGCAAGCCCAGTCGACATGCGCCATCAGCAGAAGTATCCGGGAATTCAGCTCAGCATTGGCTCTCTCAGCACAGTACACATGAAAATGCTGATACAGTTACTCAATGCTGAAACCTAGGCAAATGGCTAGCACTACCAGCCTACCAGCACTCAGAACGCACAGGGACCAAGCGTTGCTGAACCACGTACAAGCACAGCATCAGGAGCCATGGCTGTGCTCAGTCACAGCTGCAGAGGCCACCCAGCCAGCACACAGCAATAGAAGCAGCTTCAGGGGCCGTTATTTTGGTTCACAGCTGGGGTCTCGGACTGCCCAAGATGGATGAGAACCCAACGTTTAGGATGCTGTCGCATCCTGACCTCATCCAGAGTTGGTTTTGTTGGTTGGCTCACACTGGGAAGCTGTAGTGCTCAAGCTCCTAGAAAATGTTACTACACCAGGGAAGCTGTCAGAGGACACGGAACGGGATGGGCACCTCCCTGGCCTACCCTGAGCAAGAAAGCAAAACGCAGGGAACAAAGCAGGCAAGGCAGGCCAACTGCAGGCAAATCAGGACCGAGCCGCCTAAGGCCAAAGACTAGAGATCATCCTGACCCCTCTCCAGAGCTGACTTGGTTTGTTTTCAACAGAGTCCACTGTGTTGATTGGTTTGTTTGCAGTGTCAAGAACTGGTGTCCGAGGGTGCCCTGGTGGCCGAGACCCCCGCTGCAGTGGTGCGGAGTTGCGACATCACATTCGCCATGCTCTCAGACCCAGAGGCGGCACTAGCAGTAAGTGGTCAGCTTCAGCATAAATAGTGTTTCTACCCACACAGCCTGCGGCTAAGGCCTCTTCCGCTGACGGGACCCAGAGCTAGCTGCCTACCACAGTTTATTACAGGAGAGGAGGCCCCTTAGGCTGCTGGAGTAGAACGCTAGCATGCAGAGGATGTAGCTAATGGCTTCTCAAGTGTTCTGTTCCTTTTTCAACGCTGCTATTACGCAACAGCTAGAACAGGTGCCCACAGGCACTGAGAACACGAGCGCTGCCAGTCAAGACCAGTCAAGATAGGCACAGTGTGCCCTAGTCTCATCTGTGGCATGTACAAACATAAAGTTTTGTGTGTTTGCCTTTTGCCTCTGTCTGTTTCAGGCGGTGTTTGGCGAGAGTGGAGTGCTTGCGGGCCTGAGCGCAGGTAGGGGTGGGCTGAACCGGGGCCAGGGCGGGTTGAGGCTGGGGTGGAGTCTGCGTCAGGTGTAAGGTCTAATCGGTATTTGATACTCAGCAAGCGTACTTGATACTCGATGCCTGCGTCCTCCCACGAACATAGAACTACTTGCCTGGAGCATGGTATGACGTGGCATGCCTGAATTGAGCCTCAACCTGCATCCTTGTTGACCCTAACCTGAACCCTGACGTGAACCCTAATGTGAGCCTGACCTTCCCCCAGGGCCAGGGCTGGGTCAGGGTTACGTCCAGGTCTGCGTCCAGGTGGAACATACCTGTCATCAACTGGTTCAGCCAACTACACCAGTGCTTGATCAGTGCCTAGTTACCTGACCTGCACCCTGATTGACACCCTGACCTGAACCCGATCCTGCTCCCAGGCCAGGGCTATGTGGACATGTCAACAGTGGATGAGGCCACCAGCCAGCAGATCGCAGCGGCAGTGCAGGCAAAGGGGGGACGGTTTCTGGAGGTGAGTGCATGGAAGGAAGGGCATAAAGCGGAGGGAGTGCAGGGGGAACCTGTGGTCTAACTAGCGAGGTTCTGCACCTCTAGGTGAAGGTTTGCCAGCAGGTGTGCAATCTGCCAGACAAGGTTTGGACGCCGAGACCGGTACGGTAAGCCAACTTCCACATGTTTGGCCGCCGCCATTAGCTATGGTTATGCTCTATTGTGATGGAACGACCGACTGGCTTTTGGTAGTTCAATGCGCCTCAAATGAATGGACTTTTTGTTTTAGATGAACAATAACCAGATGCACATGTGCCTGAACACTGCTGGCATGGGTGTCCTGCCGACGTTCAAACCTGGCTGCCCTGCAGGCGCCGGTGTCTGGCTCCAAGAAACCGGCAATCGACGGTCAGCTGATCATCCTGGCGGCCGGGGACGAGTCACTCTTCAATGGCGCGCTGCCAGCCTTTGAGAAGATGGGGAAACGGTCGCTGTACCTCGGTGCCACCGGAGCGGGTGCTCGCATGAAGCTGGTGGTTAACATGGTTATGGGCAGCATGATGGGTAGGCGCCTGGGGTGTCCAAAGCAGGGACTTTGTTGCAGCTGCTGGTCTGCTTCTGAAGCTGGAAGTATGGTAGGAGTCCCACATGCACGCCGGCAGGTCTGACGCATTGGGTCAGCTGCGGGAAGGCGGCCGCGGGCAGGCCTTTCACTGCTGGTGATTGTGCGATTACATGGGAGATACAGTGTACACAGTACGCAAGGTTACGTGCTGACCGGTCTGAGGGCAGACACACGCTGTGTTTGAATTCTGTTCTCAACTGCTGTTGAGTTTTTCACACCTCGTGCGGCGCTGTCAACACCTGTCTAAACCACTCTCATAGAGCCGCCACTCTAGACAGCCGCTGCGGCGCTGTGCACTAGACCACTAGACCATTAGACCACACTGCGTACTAGCATTGTCCACACAGCCGGTTGTTGTTTTTGTCTATCTACTGATTCTCATACAAGATAGTTCACAGAGCGCTTGTCGTGATTGTCTAGCTTTCTGTCTAATCTACTGGTTCTCATACAGAAAAGGTCACGCACTGGCGTGTGGTCCCATTCCCTGCAGGTGCGTTCTGCGAGGGCATGGCTCTGGCTGACAAGAGCGGTCTGAAGCAGAGCGATCTGCTAGAGGTGCTAGGCCTGGGTGCCATGGCCAATCCCATGTTTGCGATGAAAGGACCGGCCATGATGGTAAGTGGCAAAGAGGAACTGCTGTCACTGGCAATCGCAGCGTGTGTAGCATCCTCACAAGGGAACATGGCCTGGGTTCCAAGGGCTCTGCCAGTCGTATAGCAAGCAACAGAAGCTTGGCCACGAACAGCCCAATGTCCTGGTTGAACGTCCACGTTTCTCAGCTGGCAAGGCTACCAACAGAGTTGTGGCTGGAAAACCCATTGTCTCTTCCGGCCCCCTGCCCCTGCAGGCGCACGCCTACCCGCCCGCCTTCCCCCTCAAGCATCAACAGAAGGACATGCGACTGGCCCTGGCACTGGGGTAAGTCCCCTTGACTTTCACAGGCCTGCCTTCCCTTGCTGTTCATGGCACTGCAATGCCACCGCCACCAATGTTCCTGCCACCAAAGATTTCTAACCCTAGTCATACTACGTCCCAGTCGTGCTTGATGCTAGTCGTGCTTGATGCTAGTTGTGCTTGATGCTAGTTGTGCTTGATGTTAGTTGTGCTTGATGCTAGTTGTGCATCATCGCCATGTTCCCTGTTCCTGATGTGTCACCAGTGCCAGTCACTGCATGCCAGTCACCGCCACACAGATGCATGTTGTTACCATGGATCGGTTTCTGCCCTAGACTGACTGGTGCACGCTGCTCTGCGGTTGTTGCTTAGGGTGCAGTGGTGGCCAATAGGTCACCTATTTTCCTTCCCCCTTTGCCTCTGCTGAGCAGTCCTCTCCGGACTGGAGGCCATGTAAACAACAACGTGTAAACTGCAACAAGCACCCACTGTGCACATCACCAAGCTCTGGCAGCATCTCACCTCCTGCCACCTCCTGCTGCAAACACTGTCTTGCAACCATCTCGCCACCTTGCCACCACCACAGCGCCTGCCACCTTGCCACCACCACCACCGCCTTGCCACCTGACATTGTAGGGATCACTTATCCCAGCCCCTGCCGGTCGCCGCCGCTGCCAACGAGACCTTCAAGGCTGCACGGGCCATGGGCAAGGGGGATGAAGACTTTGCGGCGGTATACGAAGCGATTGCAAAATGAAGCAACTCCCTCGTGATCTCCAATCAATAATCGCATGACATGTGACATGTCGTTAGTGCGTGGATTGCAATTACATTGCCGCCTTCTTCACTGTGCCTTGTCTGTGTGGAACCACACACACACATATGTCTCAACATGCCAATAACAGCCATAGACATGCTGGCTAGGGTGGTCAAGCTGACATGCTTCCCTGTCACAACAGATGGGGACATGGCCCTGGCTGCAGTTCTCGGGACAGGCATATGCTGGTTCCACCGGACAGGAGGCACCATCATAGTGTTGTGCACTTTATCAAATGATCCTTGGACAACCAGCTGCAGCTCACGAGGCTGACTGGCAGTTGATGAGATCCATTTTGTCCAAAAAGAATGTTTGCCAGTTTTGGGACAATTCCTGGGAGTACCACTGGCAAACTTCTTTTTCTTCAGCGGCTGCTGTGATTCATGCGGTTCCCCAGTTGACGAGTGATCCTTAACTTATTCTAACCGCTCAGGCGGAGCAACTGCTCGCGTGATTGGCACAGCTTAGCGGAATCAGTATCTGTGTTTCGGCTTATCATTTGTTATCATGGTTTCTGTAGGCTTGGTTGCTGGTGTCCTGTCTACTGTGCACCAAAGCAACAAGAACAGACGTGTTGTTGTCAGAGAAGCAGCAAATGCTCAGAACAGAGGCACAGTCAAAGCTTACACTTCTGCTGTCTTTATTTGAAGACATGCATGTGGACATTGCGATGAGTACAAAACAATCTTGGGTGGAACAGATGGTGGCTAAACATGACAAGAAAAAGTATGGCAGCAGCTACCTAGCACGTGATAGGCTTGTGAAATCATTGGCTCTTCTTCAAGCCTCGGCGTTCATGCGACAGCTATTCAGCACGTGATGGTCTTGCGAGTCCAATGGCTCTTGAAGACCTGCTACAAAAGACCATACACGTACGATGGTGACTTACACATCAAAATGAAATCCAGATCACGAATTGCTCCTCTGACCTAACGAATGGCTCCTCTGATCTGACCCCTCTGACCTAATCACGTGCGCCACTCGGAGGTGTGCAAGACAATTCAAGTGCCAAGATGTCACAGACATCGGCACGTGTTCATGAGAAATGACAATAATAAAAAACATGCACCTCTGCTGTGCTTATGAGAAGTTTCACGGACTAAGTAATGCAGTGCGGGGACTGCCTGTACAGAAAGAGCATGTTCTGCATAAAGCCAGGCGAACCTGTTGTATGATTAGATCGCCCAGTTGACCAAGATTAGACCCAAAAGCTTTCTGGCAAAACAAAAGTGCACTACGTGCTCGGGCTGCACTGCCTGCCGCTGGCAAAGGGTTTGGCGGTATATTTTTAGATGTGCTACAGGTACATTGGTACACTATACAGCACTCTCAAGCGATGTCAACTGGGTGCATAGCTTGTGAGGTGGCAATAGGAGAAAAACGAGGGTTTTGCTGTTCCAATTTCAAGCAGGAAGTACACAGGGGGAGCATAAGTGCCCCTTACTTGTACATTACGCTGAAGCTCTGAGCACCAGCCGATTGGTACATGAACACCACGCAACAACTTATGATGCAAGAAAAGCAGTCAAGCTGTGGTTCTGAGCTTCAGGCCTTTGTAAGGCAGTCCCGCCCAGTGACTGTCAGTTGGCGGCCCTGAGTTGAGTTCCTGGTGGTTGGGAAACCAGCAGCTATGGCTGCCCTGATGGTAATGGTCCACTCGGCCCACAGGTAGGTCACAGGCATGCTGATCGCATCCTGCATGGCAAAAGTGGACAGATTTCCTCACGGCACGTCAACAAACCTTGTGCTGTCTGTTGTTGGCTTCACTAAGCGTGAACTGAGGCCCCGTTTAACGCTGGGAGCCACCGTGGAGCGGGTGGCTAGGGATGTACTTGATGCTGCAAGGAAGCTAGGGTACAGCTAGGGTGTAGTGATGTGTACCCGCAAGTACCCTGACTGCTCATGGCTCCTTGTCATAGTTCCCTCTGCCCTTGTGTGGTCCTGTTTATTGCGATTGAAAGCACCCACGACTTTGCACGCTCCCGTGATGGATTTCTAGATTTGCTCACCAACTGGAATGCGCACATCCCAGCCATCATCTCCCGTGACCTTGGCGCTGCCCGTTGTTTTCTCGCTGAACTGCTCTGTGATCAGCCAGAAGATGGCGGCAGTGCCCCAGGCCGCAAGCACCATCGCCCATGCCTGGGGAAATTCCCAACTACGAAAAGGCAGAAACAGAACAAGGACGAAGCCTAAGTTGGTCTGCACGTCAATAGTGCACTGCTGTTTGTATGCAAGTCCACTTACGTCATTCCTGATCGAACAGCGAAGATTGGGGTTTGTGTTTGTGCGTGCACGCAGTTGAGGACGCTTCAATTATCGGTCGAAATCAAGTCAGGGCTGTGCTAACCAACGCGTCGCCATAGTCGACAAACATCGCAGTTGAAGCCGTAGGAAAAGAGCGGGGCGATGTAACGCGCAGAGGGAAGTCGTAATTCACCAAGAAATTCAAACTTCTGAATGTGATGTTGCACCTGTCGCATTACGGGGCAGGCTCGACGCGGAAGACCTGCGCATCTGGCAGTGGCTGGGCTGCCTTGAAATGTTGTGGCTGGTTGTATTGGTACGTTTCCGGCTGTTCTGGGAATGACACGTTGGGGCACATCTGGAGTTCGCCATGGCAGTTCAACCCAAAATGTTAAATTCACTTGTTATGCTCAGGCGTTTAGCCTCCTGCGCAACGCTGCCGCATCCCTCATATCGCAGGGCAAGACATCATGGCGGCACACGGTGCGCGACAGCTTGATAGAGGACTGCAAAACCAAATGTGCAAGTGAGTGCAAGGGCAGGCTAGGCTATGACGCTGACACAACATCACAAGCTTCGGAAACCCATCAGATGTCACAAACTGTCCCAGAACTGGTAAACTTCTTCCGGCTCGCGCTTCTTCTTGCATGTTGTTTGAGTTGAGACTTTCCCTGAGTGGAGAGGTATTGAAATGTACCAGCTCCTATTTTCCTTCCTCCATGCCCTGCCATGCCCTTCTAAAAACCTGGTTTGCCTACAACTGAGCATGCAAAGGGGTATACCCAGCCTGAAGCAGCAGTGACCCCAAAACTCTTTCACAAGAGGGGAGGGATTCCAACCCGTCCAACCTACATGTGAAGGGGATTGCGACACACCAGGATAGTAATGGTGGTGGCCAACCCTAGAGGTGCTATCCTGTCCGCATACCTCGTTAGACCCAGAAAAGAGGCCTGAAAACATGTGCAAATTGTTCAATGTTGTGCTGATTGGCATCCACAAAATGCAGGATACATCAATCACAACGAAGGATTTGTCACGTGAGTGTCTGATACGATATGTCATGTTAGTGTCTGATTGTATCCTTCGTCTCAACCCTGCACGTAATTCGCCGGGTCGTTCAGCGCATGTTCTGCCTCAGTCTGGTGCGGCTCCAGTCCCTGGTGTTTCATAGCCTTCGCGTCACTTTCCGGTGGAAGGTCTGGAAAGATGAACCCGTTCTCAAGTTGCGGTGTGTTTAATATGTTATATTCAAAGCACCATCTTATGTTAAGGGTAAGCAGTTCGCGCCCTAACTGCAGCTTGATGTTTGCACTGCCTACCGATTCCTGCAGCACAGGCAAGAGCCTGGCGCGACGCAAGTCTGTCAAGGCCCGGAAGAGGCCGGTCCTGACAGACGTGAGCATCTCTCATGATTCAGTGTCGAACACGACCACAAACGCACGAGGCGAACCGAATATATAGCAGTCAGGGTATCACCGTTGATGACATCACGACCTCTGACATCATCCCGCGCAAAAGTTTTTGTTGGGGCTGGATCCTGCATGTTGCCCGTTCGGCTGCACGTGGCCACTTCACACATCCTCCGCAAGTGTTCTTTCAACGAGCAAGACTTGTTACAAGCTAAACCGCGGGGGACTGGGCCAGCCCAACAGACATCCTGGCACCATAGCTACTCCCCTGATGTGTGAGCATCATGGACAATCTATGAGCATCATGGACAGTCTATGAGCACCATGGACAATCTATGAGCATCATGGACACAGTCAACTTGAATTTGCGTCTGCCAGCAGAGTCGACCAAAACAACCATGGAATAGCAGGCTGTGAGATGCGCTTGCACGTCATGACTTTCTTGAGACGCCGTGTATAGTTACTGGCATGAGGCCCCATACCAAAAAGAAGACTGTGCAGTGGCTACTGAAAGAATATAGAAAAAAGATAGATAGTTATGCCAGGCAGCCAAACGGTGAACTCCACAATTGCATTCCATACAATAACTTGAATTACGAGTTGTATGCTCTGGCATACGAACCCATACCGGTCAGAAAA
Organism: Chloromonas sp. AAM2; assembly: GCA_004335635.1. NCBI lineage: Eukaryota > Viridiplantae > Chlorophyta > Chlorophyceae > Chlamydomonadales > Chlamydomonadaceae > Chloromonas > Chloromonas sp. AAM2. The sequence continues at coordinate 23,095 of QAXH01005070.1, forward strand.
TGTGCCCAGTCGTATGTCCCTTGGTTGCTGCAAGCCAGATATCATCAAACGCGTAAGTACAGCAGCCAAGAACTGTACAGCAAACCAGCCTCAGGCCGTTGTGGCCAGGTGGCTCGAGTGTAAAGCCAAGCGGCTCAAACGAACTAAGATGGCCGTTGAAGCCAAACACGTCCAGAACATTTGCCTTGTGTGGAAGACAAACACTTGCCCCAGCACGTTGCGGCAAACACAGCTCAGCCATGGCCACCATACACAAAGCATGCCACTTGTACTTCAGCACATGCACGGTTACCATGTCCAGGCAGCAAGCAATTGCCGGCATCCAAGCACATGCATTCAATAATCATGTTATATAAGTGGGAGCACCACGGAATACAAATTGGAATGAATTAGTTAAGTTGTACCACAAGATGTGAGTACAACATCTCACAGTTTGCGGCATGTGACACCCGAGGTGCAGCTGAACTGCACAGCTGCAGCACTTCAATGCAGATCAGTAACACAGCTTCCAAATGCTTCATAACACGGAGCGCCCACCCGTGTACTCCGGGTATATGTGCAATTCCAAAGTGATGGGCCAGCACACTCTGCTTTGTGGGCTTACATCTTGGCAGACAATGAACACCTTGAGAATAGCACTAGACCATAAAAACTCAACTGTGAGAAGAGCCTCCTGATGCCCAACGCAGGCCAGTGTAACACTGTAAGAGCGGTTACTTGGCCACGCTTTTGCTGCGCAGGGCATGTACAATTGATTTGTATTCTGGGCACTGCTTGAAGCCCAGGCAGCGGGTCTCCGCCTCTGTCAGTTTCTGGCCAGCTTCCGAGTAGCGGCCCAGAGCGTACAGGCAGTCAATCAAACGGACCCAGCCCTGCACATGCATGCACAAGCGAGCATTCGTTCACCGTTGGTGCATGACAAGGCCATGAATATCAAAGGCTTCAGTTTGACACACACCCAGCTTCCATTTCAGATTCATGCAGGGCCCTAAGAGCCTTTTTTCTGCCAGTGGAGCGGCCTCCTGACCAACCATCCCACGAACTCTCAGACTAATGATTCTCTCTTGTTACCGGCTGAGCACCAGGATTCAGAAGTTGACCCGCTCATGGCATAACGTTCAGATGCCTCGACATCCCTATCCGGCCCTAAGGCATCATACTGATAGGGTTGCATACCATGGTGAAGTTCCCAGGCGCCAGCTGCACCGCCATGAGCGCGTCCTGTGCCGCCTCCTCCGGCCTCTTTAGCTCCATCAGCGCAGCGCAGCGGTTGCTGTGCAGCAGGTGCCTCCCATGAGGCGGGCCGAGCGCCAGGGCCTGGCTGTACAGGGCTATGGCCTCATCTAGATCGCCGGCCTGAGCGGCCGAGTTACCCGCCACTCGCAACTGCAGAGTACATGCAGCCAGGCAGGCAGGGCAGTTTAAGAGCGAGCATCACCATCCCAGTTTGAGGGGCTCAATTGCAACTGACCAAATGCAAACAATTGATGTGCAAAGAACTGCACAGCATAAGCCAGGCAGACACGCAAGGCAGTTGGCGAGTCAGCCAGTCAATCAGTCAGTCAGCTGGTCAGGCCCAATAGGCAGTCAGACAGTCGGTCCTTCGGTCATCCAGTCGGAGCAGCAACGTGCCAGCAACCAATGTGCAAACATGCTGGCCCATACCAGAAGAGACATGAGAGGATAGAAACGCACCATAGCCTATGAACATATGCAGAGCATCACGTGTGTAGTGCCCCTCACCTGTGTTGCTTGCAGCAAGGACGGTGTGACTTCCACCCCGCAGTGCACCTTCAGCACCTCCGCTGCATCCGCAGGGGTGGCCACATGGGACACCACGGTTTCTGCCGGCAATAGCACCATGTTGGGCCCTGAGCCACAGTTGCCTGCATGGCATGTGAGGCGTGGCATGTGGGGCATGGCATGTCATGATGGACGTGAGAAGGGTTCCAGTTTATTAAGTTCCATCTCTAGAATTCAGGAGTGCTGGGAGTGCTAATTGAAGTGTTTTGCCACATCGCTACCCCAGATGCTCTTGTTAACTAGTGTCCACACCCAGGCTCCCAAGAGCCACTGTGGTGGTTCGACAATGGGAATGCCCTTGGGTCCATTACACCGCATGCCCCTGCCTCTGCTCACCCAGACATCCACACTCGGTGACAGAGATAGTGCGCTCACTATGACCTGCGCTCAAATCCCGGAGCATCTTGACCACCTGAGAAGGCAAGCAGGAGGAAATGGAGGCAAACCAGAAGCGGACATGTGGCGGCAAGAGCAATGTGCATCTGCTCTCTGCACGTGACCAGACTCAAGTGTGATGCACAGAGGATGAAGGATGCCGAAGGCAAATCAAATGCATGGCACGGTGCAATTGCACCAAAGGCAGGAAGCCAGTATGCCTCCCAGGTGTGCATGACAACAAGAAATCCTGGCGGCTCTGTCCGAGAACACTGTCAATGCATCAAAAAGAACAGTGCGTGCATCGAGCAGCATGCAAATCGGTTTGATCGTTGTGGTGCATGAAAGTCCACCTAGTTGCTGTCGCAATAACATGCCTGTGGCCGGTCATGCTCCAGGTCAGTTTCAACGTGTGGTATATATGACGTGAGTCTCCTTTGAAATTCATGAGACCCATCGCTCACCTGCTGAGAGCCCTGGCGTTTGCATGTCCTGTTGGTGCACACACGCAGCTCCAGGCTAGCGCTGGCATACACAGGCTGGTGCACGGCCCTTCCCTTGGCAGCGTTCAGTATGCCCGCATGTGTTGTACGTTGAGTCATGCTGGCAGCCATTGTGTCTGCTGTGTGTTCCTTCGACTCTTTTCTGCAAGGTCTGGTGGGCTGATTCCGTTGATGCCTTGATGCTGTCGGGCGCGCTTCACACCTGAATCTGGTGGGCACTGAAGTTGGTTTGCGAGCTTTCTTCTGCAGCTGGCGTGGCCATCTTTTCGCCCGGTGTGACGTCACGGCACGTGCCCGAAGATCCGTTATCCGACGTTTGGACACTCTGTTTGGCCAGTCTGCCTTTGCGTCTGAGCGAGCACTCTAGAACCTCATCGACATCCACGCACGATATCGTCTAGTCCGCCGTGGAAAATGAGTCTGAGCTGCTCAGCTGTGCGTTCAGCCACCGCCTTCCGCACGAGGCCAGCACGCCGAACAGCCAAGCCGTTTGTTGATGCTTCCCGCAAGACAGCCTGCAAGGTGAGCAAGCATCTGAGCGGGCAGCATGCCAGACACCTACCATGACACCTCGTTGTTGAATGTTTTTTTTGCAATTCACGCATACAAACAAAAATGCAAGCAGGAATTCACAAACGTCCGCACAAAGGCAAGCGGAGGATGCAGACGCCATGCACTCTGCATGTAAGCTTGTGCACCTCTGCAGATCGGACCATGCACATCTTGATGCTGCACTGCATGGACAGATGGACATCACTCGTTTCGATCCTGTCAGGATCAACGCCATGCCATGATCCTCAGATAGTGGCATGAAACATGACCTGACCATGCCGCATGCACATGCTGCACGATTCTCCATGCTGCTCACATGCAGGCCTACGTTGAGCCCAGCGTGACCTATGCAGTCACACAACAAGCTGTGGCTTACGGTGAGAATTGCTCTACCACACCAGACCTGCTGCTATTGTACATGCGGTTTTCTTTCCCGTCGCTGTGCATGTACAAAGGCCTCAAAAACATTGCAGCCGCAGCTCGTGCGCATACAATTGTCACAATCAGTGCTCGGGCGCATCAATCAGGATTCCATATACACGGCTCTAGGCACAATCCCGTGCTTACTTGTTGATTGGGTCCCTGGCCTGCATGGCAGCAACCAAATCCTTAATTTCCATTTGATCCATGCATGCCCACACGCGCAGCAATTGTGTTGGGTGGTGACGTGTGGGCGGAGCGCAACAGCACCACAGCACCGGACCTCAGGATAGCGGGCGCGGGTGCAGGAGCAACACTGGTGGTGAGGCCGGGTGACAAGCATGTCATGCGCATGCATACGGCAACATCTGTGCATGTGCAAGTCATCAGATTTGAATATGCATCAAAGCTGCACACACTGTCAACGGAACAGCAAGTTGGAGCAACTGTCAAGCGATCATCCGTCCAGTCTGATGCACCATCAATCCTGTGGCAGCACACCAATGCCAGGTGGAAACACATCAGCCATGCTTGGCTGCTGTTGACGTTCTTGGTTTGTTGCTAATCAGCTGGTCCAATGGTTGTGCCATGCAGGCCGCTGGCATCATCAACACCGGCGTGGATGCCTTGTTAGGCGTGGGCCTGGTGGTGGGAGCCCTGACCTCAGCGGCCATGCTGGCGTACCATGTCAAGCGCACCGTTGACGCCAGTGAGTGCGAGGGAAGGGTGGGCATTGGGAGTGAGAAGCGGATGCTGATGACTAAGAGTGGGCTCACCATTAATGGTGAGGGAGAGGGTGAGGGCAGAACGGGACTGGTGATGAAGATGCTGTTCAAGACCATATTGCACACAACTGCGCTGCTGCCCCGTTCCTCACGTTGTCTTCTGCCTTGCTTGACTGACCGATGATGCAGACGATCAGAACGTGGACTGGCCTGGGCCCAAGGCACTGCCTGCCACCATCTCCCTCATCTCATTCGTGAGTATCACGTGCATGATGTCATTGCTCTTGTCTTGCTCACCAGGCATGTGCATACAAAAACACTGCCAGGGTAGAGCACTTGTAACCAGGAACTCATGGAAGTGCCAGGTGCAGATCATGCGGATCGTGTAAACTGGAGCTGCAAACCCACTGCCATGAGCAAAGCAGCAGTTGACACAGCAGGCGCATCACATGGAACGGAATTGATGGAACAGCCAAGCACAGCCAATGAGCTCATGCGTCATCACACATTGTGCTGCGTTATCAACACACGATTATGTGACAACTTCCCAGTCAAAGCATGGAATGCCCTGGGGGTACTGAGTCCAAAAGCGTGTCCTCCAAACACTTGGCTGCGAGGTTTGGCTAACGACACTGCATGTGTGTGTACGCTTTCTGCAGTTCGCATTGAACGTCTTCATCCAGGGCATCCGGGCCGAGCTGTAAAGTTACAAGCTGGAGAGTTCAGGTGCCTTGAAGTTTTGATGCCAAATGGAAGCGTGAGCCATGAGACTGGCAGAAACGCTGTTTTGCTTTGCGCTTTGTGGCATCACTGACAATTTTGACATCGAGACTTGCGTGAACTCCCTACCTTTCAAGGCCCTACCTTGCCATTCGTACACAAGGGCTGTGGCTTAGCTGGCTGTGTGCCAAAGGCTGTGCCAGGACTGGTTTTGTCGAAGCATTTTGATTCTGCTGCTGGGCTATAGCAGCTCTGTAACAGACATTCCAGACAAACCTGTCTGGTCTCCATTACATTAATAAGAATTTTTAAATATATGTTCATTTAAAAAAAAAAAGAAGTTTGCCAGTTCTGGGACAGTTCTTGTGTGAATAGGTCTGTATTACCGCC
>QAXH01005073.1:0-20642 GCA_004335635.1 Chloromonas sp. AAM2
TGCCTCATACTCGTTTTTCATTTTTGGGGACGGTTGAATGGGTCTGAAGAGGTTTTAGTGTGAGGTGGTTAGAAACCAGAAACGGTAAGCACATTTCGTGCTGGCAAGGGTGTAAGAACAGATTAAAATGTCTCCAGCGTTTGCATATAGTCTGACAATGCCTATTGTGACATGTTGACAAGGTTTCAGGCCCATTGGACCTGCGTAAGGGGTAGAAACCGCAAAACGAAGGGCAAATATACGCATACGGTATACGGTATACGCAATTATACGTATATATACGGTATAAAAGTTGAAATTATACGCTTTTGCACAACCCTACCCACTTGCAAAGCTGCAAGCTCAAGGCTCCCATGCTATCCATGCCAGCAGACAAGGGATGCAGCGCATCACATGCAGGATTTGCCATGAACAGCTGAGAGCAAGCATAGCTGCATGGGATGAGGGTTCGACAAGACAGCCGAGTCATGACAGTGACAGCGGGTGCTGAGGCCGCATGCAATCTGCACCTACCAATCTTGAAGTCCACTTTCCATCCGCCCATCAATGGGTAGCGAGTCAAGAAGTCCAGCACAGTCTGCACATTGACGTACAGGCATGACAGTTGACTGGCCGTGGATACAACAACACCAAAGGAGCAAGGTTTTTGCGTTCGTCCAGCTCCCTGCACCACAACGTACCTCTGCCTTGGTTTGGCGCACAGCGGAGGTTGAGATGTTTCCAATGATGTCCACGTAATAGAGTGAGTGTGCATTGACAGGCAGCCGGGCCTTGAGGTCCTGCATTGCAAGCAGCACCGCAGCCCAAACTTGAGACTTGATTTGCATTGCCGAGGCAGCAGGACCTGTGCATGTGACTCTCCGACTAACAGCATCGAAGATTTCTCTCCAAAAAATCGAACACATGTTGCATGTCCAACCCACACAGCTTGCATGCCCCTTGCTGATATTCCCAACGACGTGGGCTACAAGGCTCAGGCAATTGAGCTTCAGTCAGGCATATGCATCAACATGACCAGCATTTGACGTAAGCAGTGGGTGAAGCATGCACTTGCAGTCAATTCACCTGGAAGGAGTTGCCCTTGCCGTCATACGTGTGTGCATGCCTAAGGCGGGAGAAGGCACCCTTGTGCTTGGCACCAGCGTTCTTCTGCACAGGCACAATACAACAAACCTCCCAGTCAGTTGACAAACAACTGAGCCCCCAGCAAAAACCTCAACACACATGCAGGCTGTACTACAAGACATAATTTCAATATGGGACGAACTTCACCACACAGCTTCTGCTAGACAACCAGTTTCAACGGCTGTTGGGACACGTGGTTTCAAACTGGCAAAGCAGCCCTAGCATGAAACCCTAAGAGTACCATCCCACTGTAGTGACGGCCTGACCAGCAGCCAACTGGAGACAGCCCAGTGCTGCAGTCACTGACACCACATACAAACATTTAGACATGAACCTGCTGGGATCTCATATGCATTGCTAAAAGACTCGTCATACTAGTTGCTGCACTGCACCACGTGATGGGTCGAGCCGCTCACCAGCTCGTACTGCTCCTCCACGTAGATGTTGCCCCAGTGCGACAACTCAATCTCGCGGACCAATGACAGAACCTGTGTGAGCACGCAGTACAGTTGCTGCCCGACTTTGGACTGCATAGGGACTATCTTAGTACTGCTCCCATAATGTGCAGCATGGTGGTTGTCCTTCTGTGACTCCATCAGGAATTTTCCACTGTTGGTGGTTGTTGGTTGCAGTTGGTGGTCTGTCAGTGTGCGGCAACACTATGGATGGCTGCCATTCATCTTCCACCTGCCCACAAGTCATACCTGGCGGAATGGCTTGTTGTTCTCAAAGTGGAGCTTCAGCGGGCTGAGTGACCAGGGCTTGACCAGGTCGTACTTGCCGTACTTGATCTTGTTGTCCGACTTGAGAACTGGTTTCTCACTGTCGGTGTATGATTTGACATTTGAAGTCGGGAGAACAACCTGGCAAGCAGGCAGGTGCAATTGTTGTTCACAGCTGCTCTGCTTTGCGCAGGCATGCTCATCAATGCGCTGTGCAGACAAATCTTGTGCATCAAAACTAGGCAGGCAGAGGTGTGGGTGGCATTGCAACATGAATTGCAACGAAAGCCTCGAATTTGCTGGCTGGCATGTTGGCAAGCCATGGCCACATAAGTGGTCCATAAGACATCGTTGGCCAATCCCCACTCCCTGGCGTGCGTGATTCCAAAACACACTCAGCACACACTGGCTGCTTTTGGTGGTATGTCGGGCTCTTGCGAGCCACAGCTACCCATAACATCATAAGCTAGGGTAACCACTCACATCTGTGGTCTGTGTTGATACGCTGTAAGGCGAGACAACGTAAATGTTGCCCGAGTACAGCATCAACTGACTCTCTCCCTGAGAGACCTCAGCTGGATAGGGCACTTGTGCGCCTGCGAACACGGTGACTGTCTCCAGGCTTGCGACCTCGCCTGCCGGAATGGCCTCCTTCAGCTGCACCTCCATGCATACCGCCTGATCTGGTGCACCAGTGACCGTAGTGGGAGAGAACTGCGGGGCAAGCGGGGCGTGGCCAGCATAGGCCAAGGCCATGAAACAGGCCATCCACTAACACCCAGAAATCGCAGCTTGCCGAGTCTCGCACCTTGAGCTTGTGCTTAGAATCAGTAATCTGAGTGACCTGCATGCACACCAGTATTTGCATTGCTTGTTTTCTATAATTCCTGTTAAGATCGACATGACAGAAGCCCTGGCCAGACCAAGCTAAAACCATGGTTGCGCTGCATGTGTCCAACTGCATCTTTTTAAACACCACATGAGCACCTTATGATATGCAATCACGCCATTGTCCTCCAAAAGTTGGCAAAGCGTCACGCGATCTGTTGCCTGGGAGCCTGTGTTTTTGGCCTTGATGCTCTCCGTCACACGCGCGAACTGGGAGTTGAGGTTGATCTGCAAACTCATAGCAGACGGCAATGTAGATAGGAGCATATCAGACAGTCCGCAAACCCGATCGCCTGGCTTTCGACATACCTTCCGCTCTACTGATTGCAGCTTGATCTCCGCTTGCGCGAGCCCTATCAGAAGAACCAGGGCCAAGGCCCGAGCCACGTTCAATCGAGTCTCCATCCTCATCATTCTCGCTGTGCCGGGCGCAGAGCGCAGGGACCGCTGGCCCACCTTTGAAAAGTCGGTTTCCAATCATGCCTTTTTCACCAAACCCAAGTGCAGTAGCTTGGAAGGGAGGCCAGGCTGGTTTTGGCACTGCAATTCTCGGGAGCCTACTTCAGCACATTGTTGAGGCACTGCTTTCGACTCAAGTGCTAGTGACGTTAGCTCCTTACCGACCACCTCATTTACTGTTCACACCTCCTGTTCACACCTCCTAAGCCTTGCATTTACAATGGTTTGCGCTCACGGGATATCCCAGTGCCATGCCAGGCATCACCTATCTAGCAGCACAATGCACCGGTCCAGAAGAGGTACTCAAGCCAGGCCAGGGCTGCATACAGCACACATCCAGACACACACACATTGGCATTGGCATGCACAGAGACATGTAGCTGCACGTGCCAGCGATGAGCAAGCACTTGCCAGGATGGCACGGCTATCCAACCAAGGCGTGCTGGACCAGGCTGCACGCAGATTTCAGGAAGGTGGGTCTGCCATGAGCAAGACAGAAAATGCATGCCATCATGGCACACGCGTGTATATTTAAGTGTATATCTAAGTGGTTGCCCATGTGCCACGGGGCAATGCTCGAGGCAGAACAGAGCGATTTCTTTCGCCAAAGGCACAGCCGTTGGGATATTCTCAAGCTACGGAGTACGAACAGCAGTAAGGTTGACTCTGGCATGCAGCAGGTCGCAACTGGATCTCCTGCGTACATGTTTACGCTTGCCAATTCAATGGACGATGCATGGCCCGTGTATGTGTTGTTCTGCATCTACTTGGTGGCTTGACTCTTCTTCAGCATACTAACACGTCCTTTCACGCTCAGTTGTTTCACTCGCTCAGATACCTTGCATTACCACCGAAAGGCAACCCAATCCTCAACCACCCACCCTTCCACGCCTCCACTCCGCAATGCCCTTGGATGCTCACGCATGCAGGACTTGAGGCGGGCATGGATGAAGACACCCTGGTTGCATTTGAGCTGGGGGCAGACAACCCAACCAATCTAACGGAAATGCAGCGACAGTACAAGGACAGAATCAAGGACAGGCTGCAAAAGGTGAGCAACCGATGTGGGGCCGGCAGCTGACGTTGCAGCTTGAATAGCATGGGATCCGCAAGGAACTTCAGCAGGCTTTTGGGGCCCGAAGACTTGGCAGCTTGTATGCAGTATTTGGCCACTTGCCCACGCTAGGCCTTGCACCCACTCGGTGCCATTCTTGTGCTTTTGGAAAGCCTTTCGTCTCCCTGGGTTACCAATCCGATGGTGCTTTGGACAGCTTGTCTAAACCTTGGACACTGAACCTTGAGATGTCAACCAGTGCACAGCTGGGCGTTGCCTACGCACTCGCCACCAAGTGCAGCCCTCAGCCGGTCTCCACGTTTTCTACTTGCCTCAACAACCCCTGGCTTCACCCCTGCCCTTCAACTGCCAGCGTACCCCTGGCATCTCTTACATGTTTTGCCCCACTGTCTGGCAAGGACAACGTTTACCTTTCGGCTAAGCATGACCTTTCTCTTCCCACCTGCCCGCAGCGTGCGGATGAGCTGCGTGCCGAGGAGGAGGCGCGGCGCGCGGCCCTGTCCTCCTCGCTGGGCCTGGGCAAGGAAGCGTACGCGTGCGGCGAGTACGAGGCGTCGGTCAAGCTGCTGGAGGTGGCAGTAGAGGAGGTCGGGCCCAACTCAGCGCTGGGAGGGGAGGCGCAGATGTGGCTAGCGCTGGCGTACCAGGTGAGGCAGGAAACAGCATGGAGCACCCGGGGTAACTCTCTCACCTGTGGGGTTTGGGGTAGTTTGGGGGTGATTCAACTGTGTTGTGATGCCACACCTTCTGTTCTTAGCCTGCGCATTTCTGTCGCAGCAGTTTGCTGGTCGTCACTGGCTTGCCTGCCAGTCCAGTGCTTTGTAGCGTAATTCCGCTGTTGACACTGGGTGCATGTACAACCCCTGCCCTGGTGCAAGCTTTTACCCAGTCCTTTTGTGTTGCGTGTTGCCCAGCCCTCAATGCATCGCCATGTTGCCCAGCCCTCGATGTGTTGCGTGTTGCAGGCGTGTGGGCGCGAGGAGGACTGCATTAACGTGTACAAGGCCATCGAGACCAACCACCCGCTGCCTAAAGTGCGGAAACAAGCCGGGGACTTGCGATACATCATAGAGGCACCCAAGCTGGAACTAGGAGAGGACGAGCGGGTGAAGATTCCGCTGATTGGCGGCGATACATGGAGAGCAAAGGAGTGAGTGTGATGGCGGCGGTACTGCACACTTGCCAGCTCACCCATCCGTGACGTCGTGTGCACTTTGCCTTGGAGAGCATGGGCATGATCTCATGTGATGCGCTATCGCTGGCGCTGCATGCATCTGTTGCCGTCGTACCTGGGAGTAGGTGGCAGTACATCATGGCATGAGCCTTCACCATGACATTTATAGTCAAAGGTCTTCACCACCCCGGGGCATCATGGAATGTCTTGACCATGAGATTCAGTTGCACATGTTTTCCAGGCATGCAAACCGGCATGCAATCCGGCATGCAATCCTGCTGCTTGCCTCCGCCTCCTGTCAATAGCAGTCCGACTGAATGCCCAAGGTGCACGGCTGACCTGATTTGCATCTTGTTTGCTTGGACGCAATTCAGACCCAGTGTAGCACAGAAACGTTCAAAGTGCCACGCAGTGCATCATGCTACCTCATGCATTGTACGAATGAGTGACCCTGTGTGACGTGCACAGGCAGGCCAGGCTGTCACCAAACATGCCTTGCGCATTTGCAGTCGCAAGTTTGGGTACACATCTCGCCTTACGCCGCCACCAACTCAGAAGAAGAACGAAACGTACTGGGACCGGGCACAACTGGACGCGCCCAAGTTTGTTCCGGACAAGTGGTATTGGCGGGTGGCATGGATTGTTCTGCTTGTGGGGACCAGCATCTATGGCTGGTACCAGACACAAGGTGCTGTCTGACCAACTTTTGCCTGTCAAACTGTTGCCTGTCAAACTCATTCATACACCTGAGAACAGTCGGAAAGTGGGTTTCTGGACATACCCCAGTCAAACCTCTCAAATCCGGCCCATTCCTGGGTGCTGGGATGGCTTATGGGCCAGCATTTGCTGATCTAAACTGAAGAGGCAACATGAGGTCGGACGGCATTGAACACCTATCTACAAAAAAAGAAGTTTGCCAGTTCTGGGTTAGAAATTGTCCCCGGAATGGCAAACTTTTTTGTGTGTGGCATTTGTAGATGTGTGACTGTTGACGCGTAAGGGAACATGTGTTCAGCTGTTGATGAACGGGCTGGCATCTGACAACTCCAAGGTGTTTCTGGTTCGTATAGAGCCAGAGGCTGTGATCAAATCAGGACAATTTATGTTGTGGGTTTGAAATCCATACAGCAGTCATACTTTGACAATGCGAGCAGGCGCGACAACGAACACCAAGGTGGTGCGACTTTTCAGAATACGCCGGGGTTGAAGGCTAGCTTGATAGGTCGGTGACATCAACAAACCATTCACACACCTGCAGAGTGCACTGCCGAACATAGTACCACCATGACAAAAACTCAAATTGCCTCACCAGATGCAGCTGGCTAGCAAAAAAAAAGAAGTTTGCCAGTTCTGGGACAATTCCTGAATCTGGCACTGGAGCCGGTGTGTTTGTGGTGCGTGTGTTAAGTGGTATCACTGTGTGGCCACAGCCCCTGTGAGCACCACGGACAACACTGGTTCCAGTGGTACTCCCAGGAATTGCCCCAGAACTGGCAAACTTCTTTTTTGTGTGATTGTCATGCTTGTTGAGGGTGTGAATGGTGTGTTGATGTCAACGACCTATCAAGCTAGCCTTCAACCCCAGCGTAATTTGATTAGTCGCACCACCTGTTCAGTTCGTTGAGATTCGCAACGATGCAAAGGTGCGCAAAGATATCTACATAAGAATAGCAACCACCACCAAAAGACGTCTTCCCGCCAGGGGTCAGAACTCGCAGGCCAGGATAGCCTGCTAGTGGAATGCCATCATAGCCGGCATGACATCAGTACAAACACAACACAAACAGAATAGCTCAGTCAACCACTGTGACTGTTCCAAAAGACATGCAACCAGCACATGCCAAGCTTCAGAAGTGTTTAGTAGGCAGTCAGCCACACAGATCCTGGCCATGTGACCCTGTGACGCTGCCTGATGCAGAACCTGGCCTCGCAGCAAAGTATTCACAGTGCACAGCACACACAAAAAACGTGCTACGTGTCACGGTTTGCACCATGAAACAGCTTGCGACAGACCAGGGTGCAGCAATAAATGCACCACCTCGGTCTCCAAACACATGCACATCAGCACCAAGGTCCAGAATGAAGTGCACTACCACTACATGGCCATTCTCAGCAGCTGCAGCACAATCAAGCGCTACATCATGAGGAAGGATGTTGGCACCACGGTTCACTAGGACGTGCACAGCCATGAGTTGACTGTGTCTGGCTGCCTGTATCGATGCGACATCCAAACTGCCATGGCGAACAGTCAGCCATGTGGCCAACTGTTGCAGGTCGGCAGGCATGGCCTCAAATGCATGCTGCCAACTCTTTCAGGCAGGTCCTGCAATGCCTGGATAGGCCATGATGTGTGCACGGACGTTGGTTGACATCTGGCAGACCAGCTTGTATAACATGCTGTCATGATCTGCCATGGCTTGGAACATGTGCTCACAGGCCATGCCTGCCCTTGACCAAGGACAGCTACCAAACTCCCCGCAACCCCAAGTCTTGGTATGCTTAGCTCGTTCTGTTCCAGGAGATTGTGAAACAAAAAATTTGCACAAAACAAAGGGTTTGAAACAAATTCTGCATAAACATACGCGGCTGACAGCCTGATCTTCTTGGCGAGCCCCGGCCTTCTCAGTTTGAATAGTCTCACAAACGCATACGCCTTGATGTGCGTCAAAGAAAGATACTATGGTACAGCCAAATTGTCACGAGTTGTCACAACAACAGCTACAGTTCCCTGAGGGAAGCAAGGTCTGAAGCATCCACCTTTCGACTGCAGTAGTACATACTCCTATCTTACACGGCTTTGCTGGGCGGTTGCAACGCGGAATTGTTACATGGGCCGCTGTGCTAAACACGAGTCAGTCTGAGTCACGTGGACCAGCCTGAAAACCTGTTCGTTCCTGTCAAGCTGCGAGCTGCAGGCACGCGGTGGTGATTTGTGAGATCGTGATACTGTCCAATCTTTGCAGACAGAACCGTCCGACCGATTTCATGTTTGCTGGTGAAGAATGCATACCACATGATGGAGATACCTTACATGATACATGGCTAGTTGACGTGCCTGTTTAACCTAATCCTATGGCCTGTAGTTCTGCTATCTGCTGTTTGAAGATAGGGTACTTGACTTGGGTCTTCATATTCTGTCAACTGCTGTTCGATAGCACTTGGCGTACAATATCAGTTCGGTCGACAGAAGAAGCTGAACCGGGTGTTGAGCATGGGGACAAAAGCCAAAGCGGCGTAAAGTTGAGTTACGCTCGATGCACGTGTCGTGATATCCACAGGCTTTGTAAGGCAGGAATATACTATTTGCACAAATGTGATAGTTGCATGGACGTGCTTTTGGGTGCGCACTCATTCCTTGTAATGCTCTGAAGTGAACAACATGTGCATCGAGTAACTGGATGAGACATCCGTCAAGGCTGACATGACGTGACAGAGGCTCATGAACCAGAGATGGGTCATCAGGCACTTCACATCGTTGCGAACACTTATCAACAGAAACCTGTGTACACACAAGCTGTGTGCGTGGTAACTCTAGCACACAAGCAGAGAGCGTGCATAGCCTAATTAATAGCTTAGACAGCATGATATGTGGCCCATTATTAAGCAGCCAAGCACGGAAGAATTCGAGACTCTAAAGGTTCAAAAACATGCACTCCACCTCAGATTGCAGAGATATCCGAGGACAGCCATCCCTGTGCCCGGTGCAGCCTTGTGCGGAGCCACAGTTGCTAAGGCATGCCCATGCGACCAAGTGCCACTCTCCATATCATTAGAGGGGAGGGATTCCAACCCGTCCAACCTACAAGTGAAGGGGATTGCGACACACCTGGATAGTAATGGTGGTGGCCAACCCCTCAGAGGTGCTATCCTGGCCGCAGGCCTTGTTAGACACAGAAGGAGCCTGAAAATATGCATCTCTCAATGTTCATGTGTCTCAACTGTCATGTCTCAACATATCCGTCTGATTGCATCCACAAAACGTTCAATGCAGCATTGGGCATGTTTTCAGCATGGGCTGCTGGTCCAGGCCCACAACACCAAGTTCATCTCACTGGCTACTTGCCACTCAATTCCACAATGCCGCTCAGTGCCATATTCGCTGCTCGTATTTCAAGTCACCGTAGCCTGTGACCCTGCTTCAATAGTACCCCACAGCAGACTCATCAAGATGCATGCTGCATGCTCCGCAGCCAGGGCCATGCCAAATCGACAGGCGCCTTGGACCACGGTGCTCAAAGTTGACATTAATTGTGCTCAAATTCCACATCAAAATGGCAGCAAGCTCCTGCGGAGCGACTATGTGCACCAGAGACGTGTCGTACAAGGTCAAGTTATCCAAGGTTCATCATGAGGGTGCCAAACCAGGGACAACAGCAAAAGCCATGTCCAACACTTCAAGCCGGCAAAACAGGGAAGCCGGCAAGCCTGAGGCACTAAGTACATCTTCCACGTAGCATGAGTTCAGCTTGGCAGCGCGAGTAAGATAAATTAGTCCATACATTAGCCTTGCAAAAAACATGTTTGCCAGTTCTGGGGCAGTTGCAGGCTGTCACTGTCCACAAGTCATGAACGCAAACCAAGTGCTACCAGTGCTATCCCAAGCTGCCTCAGAACTGGCAAACACATTGTTCTTCGCCCAGCTGAAACTGTGCAACACGCTGCACCTTGTTGCACGGTTGCATGCACGCAGTTGCCTTGGCAGGGTGTGTATGCGTGGATGAACAAACCTGCAGCCGCCAGGCATCGCGGGTGGTTTCCAAGTGCGGGTACCTCCTTTCCGGCTGACACACCATGCTTGGCCATGTTTGCTGTCATGTGCTTCAGGTTGCTGGAGGTGCATGGGATGTGGAATGCAAGGCGCAAGCAGCAGTTATGGTAAATTGTTCATCTGCAAACCTGTTCACCATTTTAATCATTTGGAAGTTGGTTCAAAGCAAATCTAACACTGCTGCGCCACAGCCGCCTTGTTTTCACTAGTTGTCACTGGAATTCATACAAATGAGACCTCCCTCCGGCCACCCCGAGGGGTTGCCAAGCTAGGCAACACGCCCGCTGTCACGCTGATCGGAATGCTGAAGCTGTGCTGCACTTGGGCTGTCGTGTCCAGAGCGCCTGACGCCAGCGACTGCTGTGGTTCAGGCACGCTCTGCTGCCCCCTCGGAGTCAGGCCTGTGGACAAGCGCCTGAAGGCAACAAGCACAGCAAGAACCAACATCATAATAAATAAAAAAAAGGAAGTTTGCCAGTTCTGGGACAATTCCTGTCAATACCGCCAAGAACCAGTGTTGATGATGAGTGTTGTGGGGGCCAAGTGTGATTGGGTATACTGTGGCGTGTGCAGATGTGTCACAGGTGTGTGTCACAATCGCACACGGCCTGGTCTTGCAGGAGTTACGCATATCAAGGTGAGCATGCCGGAACACACGTGACAAGCGCATCGCGCGACACCAATTGTGTGCCAACAGTACAGTACATGGCCTCAGAAGTATCTTTCAGCTTTCGGTCATTGCACAGTTCGGTGTGTACGGCCAACACAAGGAGCACATGCAGCGTCCTTCCCTGGCTTGTCATACTCTGTAAGAAGTTGTCAAGGTTTACCAAGTACTTGGTATGTGTGGTGTGACCAGTGCACATTCGAAACTAATCAGTTGAGGATCAGTCTATCTTGAGTTTTCAGTGCACATTCAAGCGCACCAGATCCTGAATTGACGATTGTTGTGTTGTCCCATAATGTATTCAAGTTGTGATGTCTCGTAACACACATTGATACTACATGAAGTATAGCTGCATTGATACAATTTTACATGTAATATAGCTGGAAATTATGTCAATGGTTAGTAGATTTAGCAAATCTATGGAATATTGGAGAAATCACGCCCTATTCAAGACCCACCGAGTCACTCACTATTACCAGGCCCTACACCGGTTCCAGTGGCGTTCTTGGAAATCGTCCCAGAACTGGCAAAGTGTTTTTTTTACTTATGCTGTTGGTTCTGACCTGTAACACTGCAGGGTTAGTGAGGGCTGCAGACCACCGGCAACCTCAATGTGCTTGCCCACGGTTGCATGTAAACAAGTTTGCCTGCTGGAAACTAACAGGAAAGCAGGTTTTGAAGCTGTTCAAAGGTGGTATGTTGGACAGGAGAGTCATCACCAGTACCTTGGGTGCGTCAAGGCATAATGATGCAGGCTTGGCCACCGTGTAGGTCTGCCCGTGCCCGTGCCGCTGAACCCAACACTCACCCAGAGTTGAATGTGGCAATCCTGCTATCTTTGTCGGAAACACACAGCTTGCTCATGTTCAGCTTTGGCACTGTTTTGCCGGCTTCCATGGACGAGGGCGCCTCTACGCTTTTCTTGGTCGGCAGCTCGCTGCGCGCTGCTTGGACGCGCTCAGTCAGCGTCGTGCAGTCGCACGTCTTGGCCGGCGAAATGCGGCGATGAAGGGCGCGAGAGCGCATCGCATGGTTGACTTGCATGTTGGTTGGAGGTGCTGTTTGTGCCAGGTTCGAGCTGGACGTGGATCGCTTTGCATCAAGGCCTGTCCCAGTCGAGGCTGTCCCAGGCCGCCCGAAGAGTTCGTCGTCTTCATCGGGCCCGACCAACAACTCTGTCTCCGCGGCAAAGCTCAGTGCCTGGTTCAAAGTGCTCATGCGCCTTGGCGCCCTTGCTATCTGACCTTGGGCAGCCGTTGAGGGAGAAACTGCGGCAGGGCTTTCATTCGCGGTGGTGGGCCTGGTCAGCAGGGACGGAGAAGACTTCTGCGAGCGTAACACCTCACGAACCTGGCTCGGCGGGGCTGGAAACAGCGAGACTGCGGTGTCGCGCGGCAGATGACTGTTCGATCGCCTGGGGCAGGCTGGGGGCAGCCCACTTGAAAGGCTGGGGCGCAGGAACCCGGACTGGCTGGACTCTCGGGCGTTTGATATCTCAGCCTGCGCCTGTTCACAACATGTACAGTTGCGCACGTCATGTACACAACAAACTGAAGCTTTGGCTGATGCCTAAAGCAGGTTCATGGAACCCAGCAGGCAAGACGGCTGGACGGAAAAGAATGACTGTGTCATCAAGGTCAGCCTGAAATGCTGGCTCACACCAATTCTACGCTAACGTGCCAGAGCCAGTTGACACGTCAACAAGCAGGATTTATGAGTATGTACGTGATTGGAAACATTAGGATTGCCAGAAGCACTGTGCAGACTAGCCAGGGCCCTGTAGCAGAGCAGTGCAACGGCATGGTTGTCTCACCTGCCCGCACTCGCCAAATGATACAACGGACGCTCGTCGTCTGACTGTATCCCGCTTGGCAGCAGGTGGCCTCGGGGTGAGTGGGGCAGAGGGGACTATGTCATTCTCAACCTCAGCGTGGTCCACGAGCTGCCCTGGATCCTGTCGGGCAATGATGCAGAGTAAGTTGCCTTCAGTGCAACTGTTTACTGCTGCATTACTAAGCGCAAGTGCAGAAAGATGTTGGCCCTGTTGAGTTTCGACGTCAGACTTGGACTATTCTTGTGTGATTGGTGCCGAAGGGGAATACTGCTGACACTGAAGCAGCACTAAGGTTTGGGGGAAGCATAAGCACCTTGAGACCTCAGTTGTCACGTGCAGGTACGTGCAGGACGTACCTGTTGCCTTGCCACCGGTGCGTGGATTGTGCGGGCTAGCAGAGCTTCAAAGTCCTCCAGCAGAGCGTCTGTGTGATCTGCACGCTTCTTGATGGATGACTGCTGCCGCTGGAGACGTGCGCCGAGGTCGTTGAGAAGGGTAGGCTGGTCGTTCTGGTGACCGCTGTCACACAGCATGGATGCAACATTCTGCGCCGAACCAGCATCTTCATGTGCGCTTAGCGTTTCGGCAGCAGCCATCGTCCAAGTCAAAGATGTGATTTGAGCTCAGAGATGTGATTTGAGCACTGTGAACGAGGACGGCAATGTCAGGTACAGGGGAACAACATTACTTGTGAAGTGCTATTGAGCCTGGTCTGCGTGTGCGAAGAAGAGTTTTCGTGACGCGAAAAGGCTCATGGCAGGCCGTAATCCATCGTACAGCAAAATCCGTCAATCCAAACCGTCGACTAGAAGGCCTTGAAAGGGAGGCTGGTTTTGTGGCGTGTGCAAGACGTGTGAGCCTGTTTGTTAGCGTGATGCTCGACGCGGGATATGTGTCGTCGTGCACTGGTTGAAAGAAGCAGCTATCACCTTTCGCGTACCCAGGTAGCGGATGCCGGTGAACGAGAAGGCTGTGTCCCTGCTTTGTAAGCTCCCGGCTAAGCACCAGTAGTCACACGCTCCCGAGTAACCATCACCATACAGCATTAAGGTTAAACGCAGCTGTACCACCACAACAAAACTCTCAGATACACAAACAGTTCAGATTCAAAGCTCTCAAACCATGCTCAGCGGCCACAGACCAATCACAGCATCATTTTCCACACCTACTAGAAATTGGCACAGTCAACAGTCAGATGAGGCACAATATACAAGGTATTGATACAAACATCAAAACATTCACAGCTGTGTCCTGACTAGCCCTACCTGCAACTTTTCCTACCTTTGCTATGCAAAGCCTACACATCTATCTGCCAATGTATCAAAGTTAGAGCGCTATTGAAATGTTGGCCCGGATGATCGGAGACCAGATACCCGACGAATACTGCATATCACATGCAAACTACAACACCTACAAAATCGTCCATGCTATCACACTTGTGCCTACATATCGTCTGCATCCCATGTCAGCATCATTAAAAAGGCGACCTCTTGGCAATGCGTTGGCACTCTCTAGCCTGTGAAGGTCATCTGTCCCAGACGGCGCAACTCTAGAAGCAGACAGAATACGCCTTTCTGCATAACCCTGCAGTTTCAGGCGCCGTACACCTCGTTCTATACCACGTGATTCCTTATGAAAACACATCCAGCGTTCACTTTTGCAGTACTCTATCATGGCATCAACCCAACCACAACAGCCTGGTGGGGCAGCTCAGCGTCTACTGGCGGGCATGGCAGCATGGCATCACGCCTGCACCGCCATGTGTGTGGCAGCTGTGCTACTGGCATTGGGTGGGAGCACAATGACGCAGTTCTGTGCCCGCAGCATGTCAAGCAACGCTGCCAGCAGCGGCACAGCCCGCAGTGTGCGCGCCCCACCCACCATAATCAGCTTAGCCTTGGCCCTTGTGAGGGCCACGTTCACACGCTGCCAGTCAGCCAGCAGCCGGCCAGGCTGTGCATTCTCATTGCTCCGCACAAACGACCACAGAATCGCCTCCTTATCCCGGCCCTGGTACTTATCAATAGTCAGCACCTCCACCTGCCCGCCCACACAACCACTTCCCGCTTCCGCTGCCACAGGCTCTTGCTGTGTGTCGTCGATGCAAGCTGCACTGTGTGCTGCAGTCAGCCGTGGACCAGTGGTTTGCAGAAGGCGCTGGATCAATGAGACTTGTGCACGGTAGGTGGACACCACCCCCATCTGCTGTGCTGGCAGGCCTGCAGCTAACAGGGCAGCCACCAATTGCTGCAGCACAGCGGCCTCTCCTGGGTTGCTGACAGTGTCCTGTGCGGTTACATCCTGGCAGTCAGCGGCGGTGTCGGTGTCAAGGAACACCACGTGACGGGACGGGTCCAACGCCTGCATGGCCAAATGATCAATTGGTATTGGCAGAACTCAAAACCAGCGTCAAATAGCAGACGGTCATGGCACATGGTACAGGGCAACTCGGCCAGGGGCCTCGGCAGGCAGGTATGCAAAGTAGGGGACGGGAGTCACTTGAGACGTTTGCAGTAGCATTGGGCAAGGTGTTGCGAGCATTGCTCTGGAGGTATGGCGGCATTACTGGACATTATCTGGCGCAGAGCCGCACCTGCATGACCCAGTCCGGCAGTGTGGGTCGGGCCGCCCGGAGGCTCGCCCAGCACGGCAAACGCAGGTGCTGCTCCGCAACCTGCTGTGACCCGCACTGCAGCGCACCGCTGTATACCAGCGCATTGCTGAGCGACATGATGGGGGCGGCCATGCGGTACTGGCGGCGAAGAGTGACCACGGCCTGGGAAGCACACAGCAGGCAGAACAACTTTTACTCTTGAACGCCTCCTAGGTCGCACAATTTACAAGCCAAGTTGCAATGGGCAAATGAGCAAACTTGCGGTGCTGCATCTATCGCGTGGCTCACTGCACCCACCATGCATAGGTGCTTCCCAATTGCCACCCCAGCTCAATTGCTCACCCACCCTCCACCCTGCCATGCAGCAGACCTCAGATTCGCACCCCCGGCACCCTGTGTGCAACCGCGGTGCTTCTGAATTGCCGACCCTGCATCCCCCCCCCCACCCCAACTACCAGCCCAACCCGCAGACTCAACCCCCAAGGTCCCCACCTGGGCACCCACCTGTGGATGTGCCTCACACAGGCGCCGGAACAAGCTCTCCCCGTAGCCCTGTGCCGCCGCCTGCGGGTTGACCACCAGGGGCGGCAGCTGGTAGTGGTCGCCCACCAACACCCACGCACGCGCCCGCGCCAACGGCCCCAGGCTCGCCGGCAGACTGACCTGTGATGCCTCATCCAGTACACACACATCAAACACACGCCGCGCCAGCAGCGGGTGGCGCATGCCCAAGCATGTGGCCGCCACCACCCGCACCCGGGACACGAGTTCGCCAAACCCCACAGACGTCGTGCCATCAGGGTGCTTCGCCCCGCCCGGTACGTAAGCCCGCACGCCCGGATGCACAGCGGTAAGGCTTGAGCCCGGCAGCCGCACGAAGTCCACTCCTGCCGCAGCCAGCTTGAGTGCGATGTTGTCCACAGCGCTGTTGGTGTATGCACTGAGGAGCACGCTGCGCCCCGCGGCCAGCAGCGCCTGAATCGCCTCCACAATGGTGCTGGTCTTACCTGAAAATCGTGCAGCAGAACATGTGCAACAAGCATGTCATTTACAACAGCCTTGCAATTGCAATGGGCAACCATAATTATGATTCTACACTGCACTGCCGGACTCGGGCAAATGGTTGCTCACCCATAAGGGCTGCAGCAGTAAGATGATGATCTATCCGCCCTGGAACCATGGCCTGTGATGTTTGAGCACAAAGAGTGTTAGCACCGCTGAGCTCATGCGAAGTGTTGCTGACGCATATGCACCAATGGTAAGAGGATCATCCACCCTGGGTCCTCAAAGGACAAGGGGTGTTAGCTGGCCATAGCGTGCCGGGTTTCCCTTACCCGTGCCTGGCATGCCCAGCACCAGTGCGTAGTCCTGCATCTCCAGCATGGCCCTGACCGCCTCGCCCTGATCCGGGTTCAGGCGCCCGCAGGACACGGCCTGGGTCAGGCGAAGCTGGGACGGCTGGGAAGCGCTGGGGCGGGCCTGTCAAGTCAGGCAAACAGAAGGGCAACCAACCGTGGTGGAGCACAAACATTAACACAATTGTTGCATGTGAGAACAGCACACAGCGGGGAATGCTGGGGCACAGGCAATGCAGCTCTTGCATACTTGACAACAAAGCGCAACAAAACTCTGTAAAGCTGAACAGGGCTGCGCACCTGAGGCGCCATCAGTACAAAGCTATCCGCCAATTCCGTTTTGAATCCTCGCTTCAACCCTTTGCTTGCCCCACTGTTCACTCAGCTGCAATGTTTTGCTGGTTGGCCTGCCAAGCCAGTACTAAGGTACGATGAGATAGCCATCCATTTTCTCAGGCCATTTGCCACACCAGTATGATACCAGCATGATCAGTATGACAGTCCTCAGACAGCGTGAGTGGTCAACCACACAATTATAATAATCCACCCACTTGCTCAGGCCGTGTGAAGCGCTGCCTGCGGGGCGCTGCCAGGTCCACCACCAACTGCCGTAGCCGAGAGCACACTGCGCTGCTGCCGGACATAAGCTCAACCAGATTGCTGCGCATGACGGCGCCGCCTGAGGCCGGCTCGTCACGGTCCAGACGCCAGGAACTTGGAGGTAGAAGAGGGCCAGAGGCTGGCCTGGAGGAGCAGAGCGTGCCCTGTGGGTGCTGTTGGTGCTGTGGCTGGTGTTGCTGTGGGAACTGACGGTGTTGCTGCTCGATGTGCAAAGCGGCAGCTGGCTGTCCTGCAGTATCTTGAAGGATTTGATGTGCCAGGCGAATGCGTTTCCTTGCCAGCACATGCACCTCGACCTGCAACGGACGGGAAAGGCCGGACCATGAAGGGCCGTACTGGGCAGTTCAAGTAATGCATCGAAACAGCAGCTGTTGCAGACTGCATTCACTTGGCTCACAGCTGGTATGACTGCAGTCTACACACCAGGACGTAAGTGCTCAACAAGTCTCCACCCTAGCATTTCGTTGTCTACCAACTTCAAGTCATGTGATTGGAAGGTGTAAATTGCTCCTGCCATCTTCATCCTGATTGGGTATGGTCAGAGTATGGTCTCCTTACCTTGGAGATGGCGCTGACGACGACCCTGGCCACGTTGGCATGCTGCCCCTCCAGGCTCAGCACCAGCATGTCGCCGACCTCAAAACTCGTTGAAGCGTCGCTGACGCCTGCACTTCTCGGTTCAGCCGGCGGCGCAGCCACCGCTGTACTGGCATTGCCTGCATCAGCTGCCACATCCTGCAAAGACACTCCAGACCTCCCTTGCTGGTGGTGCTGCAGGCTGGAGGACTGGTGGTGCTGCTGGCTCAAGTGCTGGTTGTGCCGCTGATGTGCACCGAAGTGTTGGCCTTGATGCTGATTGTGCTGTTGTTGACACTGCTGACGCTGCTGGGAAGGCAGCGCATCGGTCTTCTTGGCGAACGTGTAGCGGTGATTGTTGCCAGAGTCAGTGGGTACAACGCCGCCATACTCCTGCTTGAGGCAGACATGCACGGCCAAGGTGGCCTCTTTCAATCTTACCACTTGCTGAAATGCGTCACTAGACTTGAGTTCAGGACTGTTGCTGCGCGTCCAGCAGCGCATCATTGTATTTGATACAACCATGCACATCGCAGTGTAGTGAAGGCTTCTTGCCGACGCGCTCACCACGAGTTCGAGCCCCGCCATGCACACGCCTGCCGCCTGTCGCTCGTGCCCTGGAGCCGCCCACAAAGCCGCGCGCTTTCCTCTGGATCCGCTCTCTTCGAGCTCCAGTAGCATTGACCAGTGCGCAAAGAAGCGGCAGTGGGCCTCGCTCAGGTGCGCAGTCAATGCATTCCATGCGTCTGCACCCAGGCCACTGCTGGTGGCGTTGCCTCCTTCAACGGCCTGCGGAGGGAAGCAGACGTTCGGCACGAGGTCCTCGATCCCTATCTTTCAACACAGAAGAAGAAGCGTCATCATCAGTTGGAATACTTGCAAATGCCACTCGGATGTGACATGTGGTATGCTAAACTTTGAAAGGCACCCCGCAGGCCAAGCATCCCTACCTTGTGATAGAGACTGCATGCAACCTTTGCATGACAGCGACCACATTGGAAGTCGCTTTGCAGCATGGGCGGAGGCGCGCGCACAGGTGCTGCCAGGTACGCTGCCAGGCGGTTGCGATGCATCATGAGGCATGCCAGCTCTCCCGGCACGCGTCGCACGGCCTGCATGGCCGCAGGGCCGTCGTGCAGGTTCCATAGCAGGCCCAGGTCGCATGGCTGCTGATAACGATCCTCCATCAAGAGGAGATACAGGGACACCTGCGTGTATGGAGTAGGAATGGCGTTGGTGATAGGAAGCCAGATGGTTGCAGTTCAGTACGCAGTGAACTCGCAGGGCCACTCGGCTTTTGCGCAGCACGAGCTGCGCCCTTGACTTCCTCACCTGTGCCCTGTGCGAATGGTGATGCTTGCCACTCTTGAACTCGAAGGGCACCACAGCGCCCTGTACGTGTGCATCACTGCCATTCAAAGCCGTGCCGCCGCCACTGCCCACAGCCCAGGGAGGCTGCGTCTGTTGTTGTGAGCTGGGCTCCGTCCAGCAGCCTGAGTTGCCCTGCACAAGGGCTGCCGCAGGCGCCGAAGCGCGACCCTGGAAGCGCTGCACTTGATGAGCGTTGGCGCCGCCTGGTGCAGACTGTGGCCCGCCGGAGCGCTGATGGTGGCCTCGGACTTGCTCAGGCGCGTGGGCGATCCCCACCCAAAGGCTCGCATCCAGCTGCCCTTTCAAACCGTATCGTGGGGCCCAGATCTGCTCTTCAATGTCAGCGATTTGTGTGATGCTAGTCTGTAGCGCAGGCCCTGCGCGTGGCGGCAGTGTTCAGCTGTACGTCTGTGGATTGCCCTCTGCAGAAACCATCGCCGACGCATCGCGCAAAATAGTGCTGTTCGTATTCAGGACAGTGGACTGTCGCTGACCGCATAATAGTGGTAGCCACTTGCTCTGGTTTGCAACACAATCGCGGCTGTTCCCTGGCTTCACGGATGGAAAACCTTGAACTGGCGCTTCACCAACACCGCCCTGCAGTCATCCAAAACGACCACCAAGTGGTTCCACGTCATCCTTACCTTTGTGCCCCGGCCCCATGCGCAGCTCCATGCCCTGCTGTGGCGCTCGGCCCACGTAGTGGCTGACCCATGCACGCACACCGGGGGCCTTCGCCAGGAGGTCACGCCGAGCCTCTCCATCATCCAACCCGACCTCGTGGAGCTTCATGGCAGCGTCATTCACAGTCGCATGCACCTGAACACATCAGCAGTTCACGCTGGTCACGCTCACTGCCAAACACAGCACACAGGCATACGTTGTAGCTATGCAATGCCATGCGCAAGGCTATCTTTGCAAGGCAGCTGCTTTGCATGAGTGGCATGTTGATAGGCGTTGTGCTGTCCGCAAGCCATACGATTACGCCATACGATAACTGCACTTGACAGGCGCCCAGCTTGCCCGTCTGGCTTCCTTGCTTTCCCGTTGCCTCACTCTCACCGTGTTCTCCAGATGCTGAGCCGTGACTGGCCCCTCCATGGAAGCAGTGATCGCCACCTGCACCACCTCATGCAGGAGAGTGCCCAGCAGGGCCGCCACGCTGGACCCGCCGCCCACCACCTCGGACAGCCACGCCTTGCGGGGACAGTCCATGGCAGAGGTGACAGTTGTGCCTGCGTGCATGGGGCAGTGTGCAGGCGGCAGTGTGTCGAAGGTCGCAGTGTGCAGGCGGCAGTGTGCCTAAGGTCGCAGTGTGCAGGCGGCAGTGTTGCCAAAGGTCGCAGTGTGCAGGCGGCAGTGTGCCAAAGGTCGCAGTGTGCAGGCGGCAGTG
>QAXH01005073.1:20689-68616 GCA_004335635.1 Chloromonas sp. AAM2
CAGGCGGCAGTGTGCCTAAGGTCGCAGTGTGCAGGCGGCAGTGTGCCTAAGGTCGCAGTGTGCAGGGCGCAGTGTGTCGAAGGTCGCAGTGTGCAGGCGGCAGTGTGTCGAAGGTCGCAGTGTGCAGGTCGCAGTGTGTCGAAGGTCGCAGTGTGCAGGGCGCAGTGTGTCTAAGGTCGCAGTGTGCAGGGCGCAGTGTGTCGAAGGTCGCAGTGTGCAGGGCGCAGTGTGTCTAAGGTCGCAGTGTGCAGGGGGCATTGTATCGAAGGTCGCAGTGTGCAGGCATTTCCACAGACATCTGGTTCAATCAAGCCACTCTACAGTCCTGCTCATAACTGTCAACCTGACGCACATTGATGCAATGCGAAGCGTCAGCATTCTGTTCAGTCCTTACCTGACAGCAGCAAATCGGGATGCAGGACGATCATGCCTTCCGTTGAATTGCATGTGGCATGCAGCTGCCCGTCCTGGCCGGTGGAGACATGCGCCAGTAGGTTGACTGTGTCCCCCGATTGCACCGGGAGATCAGCCCACATGTCGTGCAGGTGGACCCACACGGAACGACCCTGGTCACACAGCAACACACCAGACACACTGGAGCCAGGCAGGTCAGCCCAGGCAGGTCGAGGAGGCCAAGCAAGGATCAACAGGCAGGGAGCAAGCAGCATGCAGCAGATCGGTCAGCTCAGCAATTGCCAGTTCAGTGCTGAAGACAAGTAATGGCCAGCCATGGCAGGAACACCATGCAGCACGCCTAGCTCATTTTCCATCTACAGGCTTAATCATGCCTGTTTCCCTCCTCTTGTCAGTACATACATGATCGCCAAGCCTACGTCAGACGTGGCCACAGCTGCAGTGATAAATGTCGGTTGTTGATGAGATTGGAAATGCACGCTCATACCTGCTGCTCTGGGTACTCGCTAACCAGGCGCAAGCGCTTCTCGTCAGCTTGCTCCTCAACCTGCAGCACCCGGTAGTGGACATTGCGACGGTCCCCCACCAGCTGCACCGGCGCTTGAGCAGCAGCTGAGCTGCCAGCTGCAGCTGCTGCTGTTGCATGACAGTGTGCCTGCCCATGCGGCTGACCAACGTTTTGTGGCTGCGGCAGCAAGGTGCTTTGCCCTTGCTGTGGTGGCGGTAACAGCAGGATGTGATTGGCCTGTGGAAAGACTTGTGGCACTTGAAGGTCTCCGATGCTGTGATCGTGAGCATGGCCTGTCTTAGGAATGGCTTTAGCTGGCTCCTCGGATAGGCAGGGAGCCTGACACGTGACTCCTGTGACTGAGGAGGGTGCTGTTGGTCCACATTCCAGGTGGGCAAGCGGCTGGACGCTGTGCGGTTGGGCTTGCAGGTGGGTTGCTGGCCTCACAGGAGCCTGGATGGGATGAAGAGGCTGCCGCTGCTCCTGAAACCACTTCCGACCGCTCCTCATACCGGTCTGTGCAGTCTGCCAGCCAGCGTTCAATTCAGGCGTGGCAGTGGCGTTGACACCAAGGTTTGCAACCTGCTGGTTGGTAGCCGCAGCGGAAGCCTGGCACAACGTGACTGTCGTGGTGTTGGTGGCAGCCGTTGATGCCGTCCCGCCAACCTGTAGCATGTCCTCATCTAAGCTGTCCAGAAAGTCCTCGTAATCCTGCAGACTGCAGTGATAACGATCATTTGCATTGCTAGCATCAGCCGCTGCTGCTGCTGACACACCGTTGGTGTTCTGCTGGTTGGCTGGCATTGCATCAATAACAGCAGCCTTGCTGGAAATGGTGCCCAGTCTGGAAGTGGTAAAAGAATCAGTTGCGGTTTCTGTTGGGACACCCTTGGTGGTTACTGTGGGGCTGATGGTAGCAGGATCTACTGCAGGCCTGCCAAGGGAGAAGGAAGTTGGAGTGACACTGTTGCCCATGGCGCGGCGCTTGGCTGTTGTGCCAGGTGCAGGCTGGGTGTTGGAGCGCTGCTGCAGACCCGTACCTGCTGGGCTGTCAATCTGCTGCACTGCCACCTCCACCTGTGCCAGGAATGCAAGCACAACACTTCTGGTAATTGTAAACAGATGCCTGGCCCCAAAGCATTCACATCCGCAGGGTGTGATAGCCGTTGTACCCAAATGCCAGACGCAGCAGGCTCGGCTGTCAGCCTTGTTCTTTCCGTTGCCCTTGCCGGCATCTAACAAGCATCTAGTCTACCTGCCTTTTGTCCTTTTGCGTGCTCTATGATCTCGCCACAGCCCCACCCTTGCCTGATATGCCCACCTGGTTTAGCAGATCCAGCAGCGCCCTGCGCTTGTTGCCCTGCCCCGGCTGCTTGACGGTGCTGCACAGCCGCAGCGGGTGGTGCGAGCGCGGGGCCGCACCACGTGACCCAGTGGACGTGCGCAGAACAGTGGACTGCGAGCGGGGCGCGGACGCAGGACCACGCAGCCTGCGGGGCACCAGGCAGACAGGAGTCCGTGTGCATGGCATCATTTTCCAGGTCTGCCAGGTCACGCCAGGGTGCAGCTCACACAGCGTCCAGACTAGCCAGGGCTGGGAAGCCAAAGACTGGGATACCCAGCATATCTGCCAGGAGCACGGCATACACAGTGTCCAGAACAGCCAGGGCTGGTACGAGCGAAGATACGCCACGAGATACAACAAGATACGCAATGAGAGATGACAGCATGCCAGAGCTGCTACCGGACCTCTAGTGGGTGTGACAGCAGGTTCATGCTTGGTTCTTCTCCAACTACCTGTTCCTTATTGCAGTGGCTGGCGTCTTTGCAGCCTCCCTGTGCGACCACTCCAATACCTGGGCCAGAATTGCGTCATCTGTCACCTCCTCCCCAGGCTCTGAAGCCTGCTCCTGCTGGTTCGACACATGGCTGCCAACCAGACCACCAGCCCCACCACCCCCAGTACACGATGGCTTGTTGGTCGCAGGGCAGGGACTGCTGGCTGCTGTTCCATCTGCAGTCTGCACACCTAACGGCTCAGCACTGCCAGCGTTGATCAATTGTTGCGGGCATGGCATGGATTCTTGATCACGTGCGCACCCTGTGACAGCACTTGCTGCGCATGACTGCGCTGCTGCCCTGGCTTGGGGCAAGCCGTCTGCGGCGCTGGCCGGCTCTGCCAGTCTTGTTCCCGTGGTTCCTGCGGCCTGTGAGCCACCACTGGCAGCACTCCCACCAGCACCCCCAGTCACAGCAGCAATGAGCAAGCGCTTCATCGCGTCATCCTGGGCCTGTGCTGCTGGTAAGCCTGCAGATGCTGCCTGCGGCCCTCTCCCGGCCTGTCCAGTGTCCGACGCGACCTGTGTGCTGAGTGCACTGCTGATGATGCCAGGAGGTTGTGCAGGCTCTCCTGGTGGTGCCTGCGGGACAGCATATGCACCAGTTTGCATACTAGCTGCAGTACAACTGTAACAGCTGTTCACAGCAACAAACGCCTATGAAAACCCACGGCTGGACATGTGAGGACGCCCAAATCTACCCAGAAGGTGAGCATCATCGCCTCTGGTGCTGCGGGTCTGCCACTGCCTGCTGCAGCCACATGCACACTAGTTGCAGTTGAGGCGAGACAACTGCTGTGCTCAGGATGCTGAAGTTTGCAGCATGAGTAAAACTCGCACGCTCATGCCCAATGACGCAACGCCTATGAAAATGGCCAGTGTCTACCCAGGATATGAGCACCGGGCCTGCTGCAAGCCTGCCATCTTCTGCCGACCCTCACATGTTCAGGTGCGGTCGGGTTGGCCTCTGCACGCCTGGCAGTGGCCGCTGCATGTGCTGTGCCCGGTGACGCGGCCCACACCACCTCCTGCACCTCCTCATCTGGGTCCTGGCTCAGCATGCACTGCAGACATTGACACAAATTGCAACACGTTTGTGCTGCACCCTGTCACGATGTTAGAGACATGCCGTCCTGGATGTGGATCCAATTCATACCATTCCAGACGCCACGTGCAAGGGTGCAGTCGTGCTAAGACATTGGCATTGCAGTCGCATTGTTCATTGAGTCTCTTTGGATGCGGTGGGGCACATGGACACTGGCACATTGAAAATGATGCATGCTGAAGGCTGCATGCATGGTGCAAGTGCATGCCTGGTATGTGATGCGCTGCAGAACATGCAGGTACTGACGTTGTCAATAAGTGCCACACGGCCTGTCGTGCGTTTGCGAACGTTGCCTGTGGAGGCACCTGGCAGCCAAGCAGGAGCACAAGAATGTGACACATACAGCCTTGCCTGGAGATACCACAAGAAGCACACAAGCATGCGGCAAACCAGCCACTGAATGTCTCTGAGGTAAGTTAGTGCACTGTGTCCGCCCCCTCATACCTGCACCACTTGGAGCAGATGAGCCACCAGATTGGCTGGGTTTCAGGTACTTCCCGATGTCCATCCCCCATGTGGGTGGGGGAGCTTTGGATTTCCCAGTGCGCTTCATGCTGCGTGCTGCAAGCCTCGGTTGAACAAGAGATATCGTGTCAGGGCATTCTCAGTATATCTGCGCCAGCCATCTGTGGTCTTATCAGGCTCGGCACTGCTGATCCGCTTCTGCTGCCGTCGCCACACAGACACGAATTTTGAATTCTTCACTCTAGTTGGTTGAGGCTGGTTCGTTGGCGTTTCGCTTGAGCCTTGGACGATCACTGCATTAGCGGCGAGGGACGTGATCAACTGATACAACCACTGCACTGTACGCTTGGCCAGCTGAGCGTTCACCTCCTGGGCCTTGGTCGTCACAACCCTGGCGTAGCGGAGACGTCATGGCTCTGGTATGTCTGCTCCTGGGAGCTCATATGCCACACATTGGCAGCACAGGGTCAACACAGCATGATCTGTTGGCCAGATCTGCCATGCAAGCCTGCACACATCTGTTGTCGGAAACAGGCATGGCTGAGTTATCACGATTGTGCCAGAACACGCATGCCATCATAGGTAGCCGCAACCTGCAAACCTGCCGCCTGATTGTGCAGCTTGGGGACATCCAGTACCCCTCTCCCATGCTGGTATTCGGCCTGGTGCTGGTATCATACTTCATAGTCACTGCTGGGATCGCGTACGATATCATCAATGAGCCACCTGCCATCGGCGTAGCTCCGGACCCCAAGACAGGTACCAGTTGCCTGGCAAGCATGCATTAGCAAGGACGGCATACAGCTGATCATGCTCACAGCTGACCTACTTCGTTACCTGTGCGCACCACAGGAAAGATGAAGCCGCAAGCTTTCCTGCCCTACCGCATGAACGGCCAGTACATCATGGAGGGTCTGTGCGGTGGCATGTTCTACACTCTGGGAGGTAGGGCACACAGGCATCACAGACGATGCCGTCAAGACTTCTGCCGAAAGCACAGACATGCAGCGGCAGCGGCAGCAGAAGTGGCAAGACTTGTCTGGCAGCACTGGGCAAGCTCTGTGCCCCACATGTGCACAGCTGCACCAGCAGGTCAGTTGCTCATTACATTGACAAGGCAGCCCTGCAGTTCCATGGCATGCCGGCAAGTCGTCTTATTTCCCAGCCAAACGATGCATCACGTGCCTGATTCATGCTCGCTGTTGGTGCCTGGCAGGCATTGGTTTTGTCCTGTTGGACGTATCCCAGAACCGGCAGACGGACAAGATCTGGCGCAGCATCGCCCGTCCAGTGTGAGTGCACCTGAAGGATAGTCACTGTCTACAATTGCATGTGGGTCTGAGCCTAGCTGGCCTCTACGAGGCAAGGCACTCACGGCGGCTGCGTTTGCATGTTGTGTCCAACCTAGTGTTCATGAATGCATGTCCAGCTGCTCCTTTGCCTTGACAACCACTTACCTTATGCTGGTCACCCATGCCTGCGCCTAACATCACGCACATCCTGGTCCAGACACCCTTCGTTCTTTCTTGTGCTATTCCACCATGCAACCTGGACGCATTTGGGTGTCCAGAGAATCTTACCAGTTCCTGGACATGCGCACACATGCTTACCGCTGACCGTGGGCACGCATAGGTCATCCCCAACATATGTCCCTTATCCTTTCTTCGCTGCAGGGGTATCGCGCTGGCCCTCATTTCCTTCTTCGCATGCTCCTCTTTCATTCGGATAAAGATGCCCGGATACTTGAACTGGTAAACCCAGGGCTGCGGCAACAGCTGCCCACTGGGTGACTGGGGACGCATAGGAGCATGGGCTGCCGAGCCTACTGTCTCCTGCCCCCAGGCAAGACCTCAAGACAGCAGCAGAAGCGAACTTCTTCTAGCTGCTTCACACTGTGTTGCCTGCTGTCCCTTGGTTTCTGCATGGTCATGTTCAGCAGCCAGTGGCGTGTTTGTGCGCTGCCCTGACGTGCCTGTGAGGCACACTGTCTACTGATATTCTGAACATGGCCTGGCTTTGAGCTGCTGCTCTTCCTGGTGTGGTGGCGTAATGCTTCTGCGTTGTAGGGCCTGGTCCAGCCCAGGAAGACCTTGGAGTTGGACTGATCCAGGCCGCAAACAACCATGTTATTTTCTCAGCTCGTCAAGCATGCGCCAGTCAGGACAACTCGTACATAGCACAGCCCTTTCGCTTGTCTTGCTCTAACGGCAGGTCGAAGCCCTTCACAATGAAGAGTGTGCACATTGTTTGACTCAGCTATCGGTGTCAACATCAGGGGTACCTGTGTGTGGTCTGGGGTCCAGCTACGGCGGAACACAACAACAGCAATGATTTTCCTTGAAGACGTTGCCAATGAGTGGCACAACGCGGCAGATCAGCCAGAAGCAACTGTACTTGGCATTATGAATGCCACTGGGCCCTCAATGCGACAGCTGTTTCGTCGATTCCAAGGATGTGCAGCATGAAGCCTGCGACGATGTTCAAGCCTCTCAGGAGAAGCCTTGAATTGAATCAACATATGCTGCTCTACCCTGGACTTCCAGCCTCACAGCAACAGGAAAGATCCGCCCGGATTGAGAACGGTCCAATTAGCGTTCCCATCGCATTCCTGAACCACTCTCTTCAGTTCTGGATCTGAATTGGCAAAAGGTGTGAGCCGCCAATTCGGTTTGAACAAGCCAACACCCTCATTGCAGCCAACACAAGGATGGTTGCATCACCCTCATTGCAGCCAACACAAGGATGGCAGCGCCAGCATCCAGTCCCATGCCACTCTCATATCCCGGCCACAACGCTGCTCCTGCGCCTGGCTGTTGCTTTGAATGCGGGAAGCTTGCCAACAACTTTGAGGTTTGACACAACGGGGTCCAAGCTTGTCACGAGGGTGGTGGCACCCGAGGGCGAGCCCGTCCCATCCTCCAAGCTGCGCCTTGCATGGCCTGAGCTGCGCCTGGGGCGTTCACCACCTGCATGAATCCAGATGCAGGTGAGGGTCTGCAGGCACGGTCGTGACTGGCTCATCCTGCAACTCACAAAACACCAACTTACATGCAAAGCGTGTGCAAGAAAGGGTAGGCAAGGTGCTCCGTCTGCATGTGCAGTTTCCTACACCACAGACATCGTGCACCTACCCTCTGTGGCTGGTAGGTTGGATGCAGTGCCCACCGCTGGCCTGGCTGCAAAGGAGGCCAGGAGGCGGGTATGCAACCTCGGCGTGACAGGCGTTTGGGCAGTGAGCGGGAGTGGAGCGCTGGAACCCAGGGGCTGCCAGGGTGCTGTTGCCATCACAAGTGCAGCGGCGTTGATGCTCGTGCTACCACCGGCCTCTGAAGCAGTCCCTGCTGCCAATGTTAGCACCATTGGTTTTGCAGAAGGCAATTCCCTTGCCGCGGATCCCAGTGGACGGCCATGAAACCCTGTGGAACCCTCGCCGCCACCTGCTAGCGGCTCTGCCAGTTTCAAGCGCATCTCGGTTATTGGCACTTGGCTCGTGTGACCGGCATGCTGCCGGCCGGAGCGGACTCGCCCGAACCATCGACTCGCACTGCTGCCTCTATCCCCGCTGCAGGCATGCTGCAACGCGACAGGAGCCTGTGGAAATGCATCGCCTGCATCGCTTTGACAATGGGACCCTTGGCCTGAGGGCTTCGATGTGTGACAAGGGATAGCAAAGCCAGGGCCTTGTTGGTTGCTGTCGTGGAACCCAGGGGGCTTGGGGATGCCAGACGGGGCACGTGCGAGGCTCAGAAGACGTGCACTGTGTCCTGCCGGTGCATTTGTATGCATGGGCAGGCTGGAACTGCGGCTCAGTTCCCGGGAATTCAACCCTGAACCTGTTTGCATGGAGGAGGATTGACAGGTGGGAATGCCAGAGATACCGGCCGGAAGCCACCCCGCGACGGGAAGCGCACAAGTAGCGGGTATGCTTGGTAGATACGTCCGCCTAACCGCGGGGGCACTGCTGCGATGGCTCGTATCTGCTGCATCCTCATTGCCTCCTGCTGCCAGCACATCCTCGTCTACAACCAAACCCACTCGCAACCCACCGTCCCCTGTCAGTCTGCGCTGCCCATGCCTGCCCCTTCCCCGGAACGAGCCGTTGCTGTATAACACATCCGGCGTGCTGGTTCCATGGGCGGCCATGTACATGCCCCCGCCGTTCTCTTGTGTAGATACCATGACTGGACTGTCAACGGCACCAGACTCGCACCCGTTCTGTAAACGCGCACCGCGATGGTACACGCGCCGACTAGACCTGCATGTGTGGCTCAAAACACCCGCGCCCTGCTGGTGCTGCTGGTGGGATGGAGAGGGCGTGAGCGCAGCAGGCGCCAGTCCCAGGCTGTCCAACGATAAGCAATTGGGCAACGCACGTAGTGAGTCTATGCAGGCCTCTGAAAGCGCAGGCAGGTGCTGCATGCGTGCCTCGGAGGGGGACCGGCAGACGGATGTGAGCCAGGCCGCGGTGCCCTCCAGGCTGCGGTGCTCGCTGGCGGGCAGGCGACTCCACGGGTTGGCGCTCTTCAGGTCCAGCGCAGCAACCACAAATGCACGACCAACCTGACGGTCCAATGCAAGCAACGTATGGAACACGAATTGTACCAGGACCAAGTATACATCGTTGTGATAAGGAGATATTTGAGCTCGATTGGGATTGAATGAGCATTACAATACTGGCAGGAGCCTGCTGTTTGTCTTATCATGTAGGCCGATTGGATACTAGGCCGATCGGAAATAGGGACCGTCACTGTATGCATCGCTTCTTTTGAACTGTTCAGGCCAGACAGGCACGTGTTACAGGTAAACGAAAACACATCAAGAGTCTATCGAAACGAGCTAGAACAGTGATGGAAAACCCATGAGGGCCTGTGCTTGCAAGCCTTCTCCCCACCTGATGAAGAATGGGTACGGCGAACTTGGGTGGGAACTTTCTTCCCGAGGGCGGTGATGCCCTGCCCCCGTGGTCCCCCGTGGCAGGCGACACGACATTGAGCACACGTGCTGTGTTGTAGTTTGCCTCTATGGTGTACAGGTGTGTGAGCTGCGTCTCCTTGAACATGGCCACGCGAGCAGCACCCTCCTTGGAGATGCCGTCCTGAAGGAAAGGACATGAGCGTAGCAACCCACTTACTGAAGCAACAATCACAAACTCTGTGACTGTAGACTTGACTGCATGTGCTGCTATCGGGCAAGGACCCTGTCTGTTTTGACACAAGGGCATGAGTAGATCAACTGTAAACTCTCAGACTGAAAGGCCCAACATGCAGTGCTCTGGGGCAAGAACTATTTCAGGTGCAATCTTCTAGTGTGACACTTTCCCCTTGTGCTAATTGACGCGGCTTGGTCATCAACACTGATTATCGTCACTGGCCACCCACTCCCTCCTTCGGACTTAATACCAGCAGTTCTTTGCAAAACAAAAGATGTTTGCCAGTTCTGGGACACTTTCATTTACACTACCACAAATGAAAGTGTCCCAAAACTGGCAAATATCTTTTTTTGGCAAGAGTGTGATGAGGTTGTATATGACACGTAAGCCATCTTCTGTTCGGCTTGTCGGACGATACAGATGCAAGAAGACACTCACTCACTCGCCCTGTTTCAAAAGTAGCCTTTACGTGTAGCGTGACTGGCCTCTTGCGCGCTGTATTGCAAACCTGCCCTATCTTGGCATTTAGCGCACCTTGTCTGCTCGGCTCATGTTCTTTTCCGTGTAATTGCAGGACATAAAGTCGAACACAGGGCTGTTGAGCGCGATCAGCCGGGCGTATAGCAGGCTGGCCAGCGCCCTTTCCGAATCTAGGGCATTGCCATAGATGAAGACGCCTTTCTTGTTGGCATGCGCATGGAGATCCAGGTAGAACTCGAGGTTGCCCGTGGACACGTAGTGCATGAGCTGGCGCTTGATGGCCCACACACTGGGCTGAAGGTCCTGCATGGAAGGAGGAGAAGGCATGTTAGAGCACGCATCATTTGATCACTTTGCAAAGAACGACTGCCAGTTACGGCCTGTATTCATTTCCGTAAGATATAGGAATCAGGCAGAAACATCGTTGGTGCAGGTTGGTGTTTGGTCACCTGGTGCTAACTGCCAACGTTGGTTGACGTCATCCTGATGCTTACACCCGTAGCAGGCGTTTCCAACGTGGGTGTTTCCAAGATTTCAAAAAAAAGATGTTTGCCAGTTCTGGGACAACTTCAAATAACTGCACTGGAAGCAGTGTGGCAACGGGCAAAGGGAAAGCAGGGTTCGTGCCAGTGCTGTCGCAGGTCTGAAGGTGAGGCTCCGAGTTGACAGGTAACCACAGACGACTCCTGGCCCTAAGCCAGCACACCCACATTTCCTCAAAGCACATAAGCATCTGTGTCCAACAGTCCTGAAAGAAAATCTCTAGGTTTATCAAAGTTGCATTCATACAGGCAACATGGCAACAGTCAGACACTACTGACTGGCTATTCAGTGGCCAATCTTGTCACTCACCCTGTCGGGATTGCCAAGGTAGTATCTGTTCAGATTCTGGCCAAGCGTGTCTGTGCGGTAGAAGCCGTGGTACACTCCGTCTGGATTTACGACAGGCACTAGCTTGAAGACAAACAAGCGTCGCAACGCCGCAGCTCGTGCATCTTGTTGCCGCAATAGAAAGGAGAGCAACCCATTGAACATGTGCGTGGCCGGCGTCTCACCAGGATGCACGCGTGCAGAGACGAAGAACACCTGCACAGGGGAATGGATGCACACAGAGAGCAAGTCACAGTGCGGCAAGTGTGCGAAGTCCGGTCGTGTTTCAGCGGCGCTGCGGATCCTTCAGCCGTAGCATCGGAGACTATAAAACCCAGGCAATTTGCCCACAGATTCTGGGGGGGTGCCCGGCCACCGCTTTGGGCCCCCCCGCAGCACCGTGGAGGCCAACAACGCACGACGACAGAACTGTTCCACGTTCTGTCAGTTGACCAGGCCTGCGCACCTTCTTCCTGGGAAAGTGCACGGCAGGCTGCGACAAGTCCACCGCCTGCTGCGCCTCATTTGCAAGCCAATGGCTAGGGGGCGTCCACGCAACAGCTGCTGCAGACAGTGGGTCTGTCTCATCCGACGCTCCGTAGCAGTCAGTTATAGTGATCAGGTCGATATGTCGCCCCTCAATTGACCTGGCTAGAAGCTGCCTGTTGAAGTAAATCTGCGATGCGGACGAGGAGGTGGTTGTGGGACTGGTGCGCCGTGGCCGATGACGTGGGGCGCGCGCGCCACCGCTTTGGCTGCGAGCTGAAGTGCTGTCGCTCATGCCGCTGTGGCTGTGCCGCTGACTGGCGTTGTCGTTAGCACTTGTGGTCGAGGATTCGGGGCTAAGGTTCCTGGATGTGACGCACTCTGGAGGCACGGTCCGATAGTTCTGGAAGGCGTAGGAAATGCGGTCCAGCATGGCCTGCAAAGGTAGCACGCATACTATTCTCGAGTGGTGCTCTCGTGCATAGAAATGTGATCAATTTGTAGCCATTACCAGACAGCCTCAACTGTGGGCAGGAGTACAGCAAAACTGGTGTTGATGCCAACCTGGTCGGCCAGCTGAGCTGCTCGGTAGAAACAAGCAGGACGGATATTGATTCACTAGATGTGACGCTGGCCAAGTGCTTGGATGGCTACGATGCTGTTCCATGCTAGCCCACCTGATTGTCTCTGTAGCTGAAGGGAATGGCAAAGGCAAAGAACATCTCGCCTGCGCTGTCAAACTTCTGTGAAAATCGTAGCTGGAAGTCTTCCCCTTCCCGCTTGTATGTCACCTTGTTGCTGCAACACATACACATGCATCACAAGTCATGGTTCGCATTGGAGCTGCATGAACAGGAATTGTGTACATGTCAAGAGCAAGCA
This sequence comes from Chloromonas sp. AAM2, assembly GCA_004335635.1. Lineage (NCBI taxonomy): Eukaryota > Viridiplantae > Chlorophyta > Chlorophyceae > Chlamydomonadales > Chlamydomonadaceae > Chloromonas > Chloromonas sp. AAM2. Next base: position 32,887 of record QAXH01005073.1, read on the forward strand.
GGCTGTTATATCATGTTCTACCATTGACAAACTAGAGAGGAATGGCGAGGATGTTGTGAATATCTAATGAGGCCGTGCGCTGGACAATGTCCTGTAGAGGCAACCTCTGCCGCCGCGGCAGACATCAACTAGTCCAGTGCGTGAGACGTGCTACTGGTAGCACCCTCAGCATGCGAAACTTGACGCTGTCGACATTTTTCTTCCTTGTCATGCGACTATCAACATTGTCAACACTGGCCGCAGTCACATGCCGCTATGGCAGGCATCACTCACTTGAGAGGTTGCCACTCCTCCAGTGCAAGCGACCAGCACCAGGGCCGGTAGTCCTGGCTGAACAGCTTGCCCTGCTTGTTCCTGCATAGCCCAGTGGGACGCAATGTGAGTTATGATGCGAATGCATGCATGTCTGCACCCGACTGTCTGCATTGTGTAGCATGCCCTGCCGCACCCAGCATTGATACGCATGCAGTCATGATAGCCCCTGTGCTCTTAACTGCCCAGATGACATGCGACTCAAGGCATGAAACCAGTGCATGCTAGTCCCACTGGCATGCCCATCAGGTGAGTGGCATCCCTCACACACCAATGCATCTGTTTGCGTGTCTATCCCGCATGCGACAGTGGACAACTGCTGCGATTGTACTTGCTTCGCACTCACAGGTTCATGATGGTCATGATAATGAAGTCACCCTGCACGTGTGACGCATGCGAGGCTGGCAATGTTGAGAGCCAATGCAGACGCACGTACGCACAGGACAGTCTGCCAAAGGTGTGTGCAAGGCCAGCTCATGCGTTCAGGTGCAATCCACCCTAGTGCCAAAATGCTGAATGACAAGCCTTGCCTAAAACCGCCACATGTCTTGCTGCATCTCCATTCCTATCCCTGCCATGTATCAACTGTGCGTGTGCTGCCTTCCGCCCGCCAAACCGTCCCTGAGCTATCACCCACCGGTTGCTGCCCCGACACACCGAAGTAGAACCATGAGCGCGTGCCCCGCTCGTTGTCCGTGTCCTGGCAGTCACGCTTGGTCCATAGGTGGAACTCCTGTGCACACGTGCGGGGACCCGGGCACACAGCACATGGGCAGGGAGCTGCGAGAACGCACCGACTGCCGCATGGAGGCAAGTGTGCAGCACAGAACATGATGGTATGCCCGTGGAGATGCAGCAGTGATAGCTGTGCACAGCAGTGCATCCTTGGTCAAACTCAGACTGGAGCATGCACGATGCAAAGCACTTGACACATGGGCATTTGCGACCCTTGTGGACCGTCCGATGCTGCAGACGAATCATCGGACGCTGCGGTGACCATCTGATGCATACTGCTGCAGCAAGAGTGTCAGATAATGTGATGGTGTACAGCAGCGAGCTCGATATGTTTCTCCTTCTGGTGCTGTGGAGGTGGGTCTGAGACCCACCCAGATGGTGACTTACCGAGGGGGTGGGTCCTTGCCGCACCAAGCCTAGGTTTGCAGAGTCAAAGTCAGCTCGAAAGCTGTACTTGCCCACCTGTGACACATGCATGGGCTGCTCTATTTATGCAACGAAAAGAGTTGTGGACAATGGGTGCAAGTTGGCAGTTCCTGCCGGCTGCAGTATACTCATCAGCAATCATGTTTGTGATGAGAAATCCTAAGCCTTGTCCATGCTTCTGTGGCACGGCACTCAAGCTATCACTGGCAGTCCAGCCTCAACCGGGCCGCCCAATCTTGATGTGCACCTGTCCATCAGGCGGCACTGTGATTTCCATCTTCCCTGCCCGAATGTCTACGTTCAAACGCCTGGCTAGCAGTGGTAGCGCTACTGCTTGTGGTCACTATACATGGGCTGGTGCTGGAGCTCTGTACTGAAAGAATTGCTGTGGACAATGAATGCAAGTTGGGAGTCGTCGCTGCTGCCATGTCGGCTGCGGTGCTGGTAGCAGCATTGCTTGCCACCAGAGCTTTAGGGCCTTCTCCATGCTGCTGCGTCATGACACTTGAGCTATGACTGACACCTCAGCCTCAACCGGGCCGCCCTGATACCGAATGGTCTGTAAGTTGCACATCTTCCCTGCCCGATTGTCTGATCCCGTAAGCCTGGCTGCAGTGGTAACGCTGCTGCTATTGGCCACTGCTCAGTGACACGTGCACGCACATGCTGCATACGTTGAGCTGGCACATGTATCTTCACACTTGCAGCGGATGGGCAGTGCAGCATGGCTGCATGTGCACGGGGAAAGTACCTTCCAAAGGGAGTCAAGGCGGTTTGGTTCGCTGATGGGTACCGTGAAGGTTGGCAGTATCTGCGCATCCTCATGTGAGCCGCTCATGACTGCTGTGACTGGCCGGACACCTCACACCCACACGTTAAACGTGCTGCAGCAACGAAACGATGGCCAAGCCACTAAGGAGGTAAACAGAGCTGCATGAGATTTGGGTTGTGTGGCGATTGGAACAGCTTGCACCACTAACAGCAGGGCTGAGGTTTTCATGTTCAGAAGTCAGCTCCTTTGTCCTCGACACAAACCATGGCCTCAGCATCTATCATTCACGCCATAGGCAGAGGCCGAAGCTGGCTGTTGTTGGTCTGCTTGAATGCTCAACTCACCATGTACGCTTTTGCGATGGAATACGGCAATGACGCCAGTTATCATTCTGTTATCATTCGCCGATATCCGTTCCTCATGCTGCAGCCAATCGTGCTGATTATCAGCGCAGTATTTTGGCTGGCTCAGAATCGACTTGCATCTTGTTCGGCGCGTTGAATAGGGCTGTGTTGGCAAAAAAACATGATTTTTCCATCCACTGGTAGCTCCATCAGCAACTGGCGAAACAACCACATTAGTGACAATCATTCGCAAAATGAGCCGAAAGCGCACTGGAGGAAATTACAGAGACCCTGGACGACGAACAAATGCAAACATCGAAACGAACGAGAAGGGAGGCGCATTCAGGCTTGTTTCGCAAAGTCACGCCCCAGCGACGTTGCATGCTGGGGCATGGCGGCAACATGATGTTCCTTGACCCTACGCCGTCAGTGTTATACGACAGCAACGAGTGTTTGCAGTTTTGGGACTGGCACCGTGATGAGGCTGTCAGTTGTCTGTGGGACTAGTATTTTCAGGAGTGCGTCCATACTAAGTTTTCATGTTGGTGAAAATGTACATAGTGTGGTGTTGGGTCAGTGTCATCTGTCACTGGGATGTGTCGCTGATGCTGGAGTTGGTAGGCGCTGGTGGCTGCCAATACTGGGACAGGGACAGTGAGAAGTGGTAGATTATCAGGGATTGAGAACGCAATGTGACACAATGTCAGTTCCAGTGTAACACAATGCTATTCCAATACCAAACAAACATAGCAACCTCTTCAGCCAAAAGAATAACCCATAACAGCAAGTTGTCTGCACCAGTCTTGGCACTCATTTCTTGAAATAGACTGTGACTTGTAAGTCACCACCAAGTGTTGGAAGGTGCCCAAACACAGCAACACCCTCGAAACTGCTTCACAGTCCTCTGTTCTCATGTTGATCAGCCTGGCATAACCTATCCTTTCGTTGACGTAAAGGCAGGTTTTAACGTTGAGCCTGTGCAGTAGTAATGCTGCACATGCACATTCACAGACAGGCACACGGCGTAGCATGCGCCACGCAGGCTGAGTGACAGGTTTACAGGTGGGCGCTAGTGCTGCTGTGCATGGCCAAACCTCTTCAGACTTTCAGCAGTTTGCTCAGTGTGGTGAACTCCTTTGTAACATGTCTATAAGCTGAGCGCGGGTGCAACAAAGCAGACCCAGTGTGTGCACGCCAAGGCAATCAAGGCTGCACGGGTACGCTGACGCACCAGCAGGTAGATGCGAGCCAATGCATGGCATCAAAGCCTTGAAGATTATAGCATGTCATGGCCACGTCTAGGACTTCTACTGGCGCGGGTATGTGCTGATACACACCGGTTTTAATGCCAGTCTCAGGGATTGTCCCAGAACTGGCAAACTTCTTTTTTTAAACATACTGTAGAGCGTACTGTTCAGGGCATAGCCAAGAACCGCAACGGTTACAAAGGAGTCTCATCAGTGATTAAATGCGAGATTTTGAATCCCAAGCGCAAGTCATACTCGCACGTCTGCAGCAAACAATACTCACAAATTCCAACCCGTCAAATCAGATGACACAGTGAAATGGTGTTCGAGGCCGTCAGACGATCCTGTCCACACCTCATTTGAAACTGTTTGAGAACCCGCCCTCCACCGTCCAAAGTGAATACACCTTCAATTCAACACCCAAGAGGCGCTTTAGCCACAACAACACCTGCCGATATTGCCATGCACTGTGCGGGCGTAAGCCTTGCCATAGTTAGTGATGTAGGCAAACACAGTGTAGGCTGAGTGCTCTCGTGCCGTGACCAAGACGTGCACGCAGAACATGCATCTACCCGGCACCAATCAATTGTTTTTTGGCACGGCAACAGCAAAGCGTGATCACACGTGTGGCTTGTGTGTGAAAACCGACAAACGAGCGCTCAACACCAAGCACACCCATACACCAGCTGAAAGAATAGTGCATGTAAAGTGTCTGTTCTAGCAGCATCTCGTCAGGTCGCTCACTGCGGTTCTGGTAAGCTGCGTTGTATGTGCACAGTTTATGATCAGTCAAATACACAACGGATACGTTGCATCACTTGGGTCAGCTGCTGTGCAGCTCTACCTGTGCGCAAGCTATGCGCCCGGAACTGGGCTGCCATTCAACGGCCAGTGCCCACAGCGGTTGAACTTGCAGGAACCGCTGCCACTGCAGGAGTAGCGCCGATGAGACTTGCAGGGGTCAGGGAGGCAGGGGTGAGCAAGGTTGGAAGTGCTGGAGGAGCGCCGCACTGGCGTGCCGCACTTGCCAAAGCAGCAGAGATGCAGGAACCGACTGCCTCTGCAGTGGCTGCAGCGGCCGCATTGGCAGTAGCTGAGGACAGTCCGAAGCCAGGGCCAGCGCTGGATGCCCTTGCCTGTACGGCTACGAGCGCTTGGGTCACCGCGGTTGCCAGCCCTGAAGCGCTGCACAGGGCTGTGGCCGACGCGTCGTCAGCAACGGCTGCTGCAACAGAGGTGGCGATGGCCTGGGCCAGTGCTGACGCAATTGCCCTTGCATCGGAGTCGGAAGTGGCAACAGCAGCGCCGCGCCCTGCGAGCAAGCGTATATGGAAGCAACTCACTAATTGTTGACTGGCAGGCTGTGCGGATGTAGTGGACAGTAAAACTGGGCCGAGCGCACGCTGCTTGGGGCGTGTACAGCACAACGGAGCTATTTGGTATTCTGAAGTAGACTCAAGAAGCGTTCTGGTTCTACCTACCGTCGACGTCTACGAAAGCCAGAGACGACACAAATGCCTGGCCGGACGCAGCGGCAATTGCGTTGATGGCGGCGGTTGCGGCAGCAGTTGCGGTGGCTTGAGTGCAATCCTGCTGCACGGTGGCGAAGGCAGTCGCGATCGCATCTCTAGTTGCGTTGGCTGCACTCTCAGCATTCTGCACACCAACTGCGATGGCCGACGACGTTCCTGCAGAACAAAGCGAAGCGTAACTATTGTGTCAAGTTCCACCACCCGAATAGCCATTTATTTTCCAGCCGAACAGGATGCAGATTGCTTGGATGACTTCTGCTACAGTACCAAAAGGGAGAGCGCATCATGATCATGTAATCGCTTTGACCAAGCGAGCCGGGGCGAACCAGCATGCGCATGTCGCCGTGCCGCACCTCATAACTACAAAGTGCAACCTAATGATATGTATTGTAATTGTCAGAGCGCTTCTTATCAAATCTCGCGAGTCGCCGTGCGATGACGTATATTTACCTTGGTTGCTCAGCGCGGCAGCAGAGTTGCGTGTTCCGCCGGCGTTCTGGTTGCTCGCTTGAGAAAGGCGCCGCCCGAATGCAGAAGGCGCTGTCAAGGCAAGCGTGAGCAGAAGAGTGGTGGTGACGGAGGCGCTTGCCATTTTGTTCCGCGTACCAAATGTGTAAATGCCTGCGAGGGCCTGAAGAGATTGAAGAAGCGGAGTGCTGGCAATCGCTACTGACTTTTCCTTGCGGGCAAATCACACGAAACAAGATGAGAACCCTATGACGTTGCTCGAAACTTGACTGTCAGTCGCTGAAGGAAGCCAAAGTCCGGCTGGTTCAAATAATGGCTTTGAGCACTGATCGAAGGATGATTGTATCGCACATTCGTCCGACTCTGAGGCAATGAGCTCATTGCGCATTGTGGCTTCAAACTATGTAGGAGATGACAAACAATTCCGTCACGGCAGATCAAAGTTGGTTCCACTGAAGCGATGCAGTAGGTGCTGAGCTCTTCAGCTGGGCGTCAGAGCGCGTCATATCGCTGAGTTTGGAAACTACATTCGCTGTCAAATCGCACCATTCGCAGCTATTCGGATGATTTCAAGAACAACAGCTGATTACAATAAGGAATGAGGGACTTTGCCAAGCCTGCGTACAGACAGGGAACAATGGCCATTTGCTGACTGAACTGCAAATGAAGCTGCCTGCTCACGGATCGGATTTGGGTTGACAGATGTTCTAGTTTGAACTGCGTTCGGGTTCGGACTGCATCGTATGCCGCTTGCATGAGTGTGGAGAGCTGAAGCATTTTGTTCACGAGCAGCTTGATGGTCACACTGACAGCCAGCATACTCGTCTGTCAACAGGACCAAAAGCCGAGCAAGCCCAAGCCGAGCTTGTGCAATCCTGTAATTCGATGTAGATACGTTGCAGTGCCAAGGAGCACTGGGCACCAGTCAAGGTAGTACCCCGAGAGGTGGCCACGGGAAGTTGCCGGTGTGCCATAATCCCCTTAACATGCATGTTGGACGGGTTGGAGTTCCTCCCTTCTTGTGACACGCAACACACGTGACGCACAAGAGCTTGTTAAAGTGGCAGGAACTTTCACAAGGACGGAGTGCAGCACGTCCAACACAAACTCTGACGTCACTAGGATGCATCTTCTAGTACGACGTCGCAGACCTTCAGATCGAAACGGAGAATTGACTGCAAACTACCCTGAGCAGACAGCCAGTTGAATACTGAGCGGTGTTTGCAAGGCTGAGTGCACATCCTTTGTCTGGTTGTCAGCCGTCAGTTTCGATTGCTGATGCTCCAGATGATTTGACAGTGCATGCTGTGCATGACTGCTTTCCTGCAGCACAGCCGCTGCTTGATGCTGCTTGTGGTCTGCCTCAGGTTCAGCCAATCCACATTGCCGTGACTGGCCCTGGAATACATGGAGCTGGTGTGCAGCAAGCGGCATGTGCATGTCCAAGTATCGTTTGGCACATGGGAAGCAGCAGCACTTCGCTGCCTCAGATAATCGTACGGTATTCAGGGACACCTGCATGCAATCGAATACCAACAGCGCACATGTTGTCTGCGTACAGGCTGCACAGTCGGTCACATCAAAGCGCTTGTCGTCAGTATGGTATGCCAAGTGTCATGAGATGTAAACAGGCTTGTCATGCCATCCCTATCAGTGCCCTACACACGACAGGGGCATGCCCTGCAGCTCAAGACCTCTGCTGTCCTGTTCAGCATTCTGTGTATTCAGGCACCAGGCGGCTCTACGGCCATCAAGCCAGGATGCACAGTTGCTGAACTGACTGCAAACAACGGTTAAACCGGCACTCTCTTCCGGCATGTGACGCTTGCTCCAGTTCAGCTACACTCGAACGCAATCTGCCCCCGATATGCAACCCTTTTCCTCGTTGCGACGCCACTCACTCCATACGTCCATACGGCCTTACCATTGCGTCGGCAGCCCGTTCAAAACCAGGCGCAGGCTGAAACAATGTTTGCTGCTGCCGCTGCAGCTCGCCACACAGTGCACGTGCAAAGTGGTTGCAGTTGCGGCTCAACAACTGGTACTGGGAGCCACGGAAGCCACCCTGCTTGTGCAAGTGCAACACACAATGAACTGAGGTGTGTGCATTCCACCACCGCACCAGACTTGTGCAGCTGTGGCCCATAACGGCCAGGTGCAATGGTACGTCACACGTATTGGCACCAGGGCATGCAGACCAGACAAACCCTCAGCCAATCCTTCGTCCTCCTTGCCTACCCCTTCAACTTGCTTCCAATCCAGGCGCCTTCAACAATCCTGGACGTTCTGGTTCTGCTCCTTCAGAGCCTTGCCTCTTCTTGCCAACCAGTGACTGTCGTCCCCTTGGCTCAACACGTACTCCTATCCCAGTTCCCACCTCCTCCTTGAGCAGGGCCAGGAGCTCTTCAAACTGCGCCTTGCTGCCCAGCCACCAGCCGATGACCACTCGGCTCCGCAGGCCCGGCAGCATGGAGAGCTGCTCTTCCACCTCCCGCCGCTCAGAAGAGGCTGAAACAATGGCATGTTTACAGCAGTAAAATTGTCCCTGACAAGGTTGGTGCTTAGCTCTTCATATGTTGTTTTTAAATGCGGTGTTATGCTGTCATCGCCATCATGCATGGACTCGATGCATACCAGCACTGAGCGAGCATGTGAGACACCTCGACGTACGTTGGCTGTGGCTTACTGCTGCTTAAGGCCATCTTGAGTCCATCTCAAGCCGATGCAACAGGCAATCTAACACAACGCGCCTATTTGCACACCAGAAAACCGCTGTGCAGCACTCACTTTTGTCCTTATCCAGCTTGTCCAGCTTAGCCTTTGCCTCGGAGCGCAGCACATGCAGTGGCTGGGCTAGGGCCATGATGCCTGCAGGAAGGACCAGGCTGCTCATTGTGACGTGATCACTTTATAATGGAAGGACGCTCATCAGTTTAATCAGCACTGGCTGAACCGAAAGCAATCAGACCACGCACCCGCCTGCGATGATGTGATGACCCGTAAGCGTCACGATTGTGTGACCAAACTGGAATCTACTGCATCAACATGCCTAACTTCTTATCCTTCCGACCCTTGGGACGAGTTAGTGACCTAACCCTCCCTTCATGTAAGGCTGTGTCGCCTTGTGCACTCATCGTCACATGATAACCTTGTGATGGGCGGAGCAAGGAATGTGTACCAAGGACTCTGTAGTACGCCTCGCACGTACCACAAACAGAAAGAACGAATCACGTTTGCACTTTGCCCTTGTATTCATTGTGCTGCCCTTGTAGTAATCACAGCTGGACACCCCACGTACATCTGAGGATCCGCCAGGACACCCGTTTGTGCAAAGCCGTCCACGTTTTCAAAAGCCATGCATGGCAGTAGCTGCGTTTCTAATGCTCGCTGTTCTACAGTCAGCAGGCGTGGTGTGGCTTGCCCCACCCAGGGAATCGTCATGGTGGCCTCCAAAGCAAAACTCCTTCCCATCAAGTTCCAGAGCCGTGTGGAACATCCCTCCCAAGCAGCAAAACTTGAGCAAAGCTGCAGTTGAGTGTCAGTCACACGCAGGTGCTTTAGATGCCAACAGCCACCTGCTGCAAGGGTCAGGCTGAGCAGTGTGTAGAGCGACGAACAGGTGCCCAGCCAGTAAGCAATGCCATGAACAGAAGGGGCTTGCGTGAAGACCGACACACCTGGGCATGCTGGCAACCCATGCAACAACCAAGAGGTCTCCAGTAGCATTACACGGGCTGATGCGCTACAGGCGGCTGTGACAGGCGGCAATACAACCGCTCTTGGATTTGAAGATGCACGTCAACAACGTCAACATACGTCACGTCAACAACGTCAACATACAAAAGAAGTTTGCCAGTTCTGGGACAATTCCTGTAAGGTACTCAGTTCCACTCTGTGTGCTTTGAAGTGGTACACTGACAGTGGTGTCTACCACGGTATTGTTGGTGGACGGCGTAGTGCCACTTCTGGGATAAGCAGCATCAGATTGCATCAGATTGCACTGGAAAGGCGACCAGACACCACCTCACTTTCACATGCGAAAATTATCCCAGAACTGGCAACCTTCTTTTTTTCTCTCGGATTTGAAGATGCACGTGTTTATTTTATTTTCACTCACAATTGAACCAGCCACAGCACAGATCGTAGACGTTGAGTATGAGCCTGCAGCAGTGAATGACATTGTAATGCAACTTCGGGACCAGCTGTCACTCAACTAGGGCTTTTAATGCAAACCTGTCACTCACTTGTATGCACGGTGTGCGTGGCTGCCTTGCATCCAGCGGATCTGCCATGGCTTCCATACATCCGCAAGTCTCAAGGCCTGACTCATTCTGCTCAGGCGAACGCCAGGTTCAACATCCTCGTCACGCAGAGCACTTTCCTGGGTTGGCAGCATGACGGCGAGCTGGGCCGAGGACAGCCAGCTGCAGCAGATACGCGGAACAGTGGAACATCCGCTTTGCGCGATGCGCAACAAAAGATGAGCCACGGGGATACTGCAGTTACATACGTTTAGCGCCGCCGCTTTTTTATTACCTGATATGCGCCATCTGTACTCACAACAGCGCAAACCCTTCGTCAGTGCATCTGCCTGTTGACCTTTTCAACCTTCTGGTTTTGTGGCAAAGCATCTGACTATCAACTGATTGGCAGTGCATGCTCTGATACTGTCTGGTGCATCCACTTCGAGACATTGACAGTTGTTCTGCCATGGCGTGGGGACAGCGCAGCCAGGGCATTGACGACCTGTTGCAACGGCTGCAAGCCAATGACCCCAAACTGCAGTCCATCACGCTCATGCGCCAGCGCAAGCTCGATGGAGCCAAGGTCCGCATGCACATGCCATCACGACCATGCCAGCCTCCCAAGGACACAATTCTATGTCAGCCTATTCGCACCAATGCTGGTGCCAAGTTTTGAACGCAATCCTCATGCAACAGCCAATCTGATCAGCACATCAGGCAGAATTTGGCTGGGACTGACACTGTCCATCGCACTCACATGACAGGACATGGCCCGCTTGTGTGCTGCACTGGCTTCCAATCCCCATCTGACCGAGCTCTCCATGAGTGCACATGCCCTGGATGTGGCTTCGGCTCAGCACCTGGCCGGCCTGCTGGCTTCCCCGGGCTCCCATCTCACCACCGTAAGCCTAGGGGATTCGACCTTTGGAGACGATGCCATGACAGCTCTGTGCCAGGGCCTGGAGTCGAATACCACCCTGACAAGCCTGGGCGCTGAGCACAAGGTATGAGATGTTCATTACCTGAGCTTGGGCGCCTTCCAACAGTTCAAGAACATCTGTCCACCAAAATGAAGCAGCCTCATACGTTGCCCTCACAGAGTCTGACGCCGGGCGGTACTCCTTCCACCATGCCTTTTGGGCGGCTGCTCCACTCATCTGATCTTTCAAACACACGTCTGCTGCCATCCTGTGCCTGTTTGCTGGCCACACACGCCCGGCATGCCCCTTAAGCACACGCAGACAGACACTGGTGCTGTCCCGCAGGGTCTGGGCCCGGCCGCTGGCCCTGCGCTGGCCGGTGCCCTGTGCGGCTGCACCTCCCTCACCACACTGCAACTGGGCAGGAATGCGCTGGGAGACGCAGGTGAGTGTGCACGTCATCATACGACTCATGTCAGACCGCACGCAACCTTGTGTGGGTCTGAGCAGCAAGACAAGTGAACATCGTCAGAAGGACAGCTGATCAGCTTGTTTGGATTGAGCCTGCGCTGAGGCCAACTGCAAGAAAAGAAGGGGCAACTTGACAAGCAAGCGAGTATCATCAGCATGCGCGTGAGCCATGGGCAAGCGAGTACTGCCCTGCTCTTGCCAACCATGCAATTGGCCCTAGGCACAAAGTGGCAGTGCTGCGATGTACAGTTTTTAGCAGTTCGCCTTTTTTTGTCGCAAACAAATCCTCAACTTCATGACGTTAGTCGTTGACAAACTTTTCAAGCCAACCATCTTCATGACGTGGGTCGTCAGTCAGCTTGCCACGTCAGCCCAGCTGTCTCCACCTGCCCTACAGGGTTGGCCGGCCTGTGCAGCCGCTCCTGGGCTGGCCTGAGGCACCTGGACCTTCATGACACCGGAATTGGGGCAGCGGGGCTAGAGGCACTGGCCGCCTGTTCTGGCCTGGGACAGCTCACCTCCTTGTCATGTGCATACAACCAAGGTGCGATATGCATGCAATCACATGATCAATAGCTCTCTTCTTTGCTGTTTTTGGTACCACAGGGAAACCCGCTACGTTTTGTTGTTGCGATCTTCCACCTGACAATGCTGAAGCGTCTCGATGGCTACTTGGCATCATGCAAGTTCCTGGTGCAGCTGTGCGGCATTGACGACCTATGGTTGGCCACATCAGAAGCTTATCTCGCTCTTGCACACAGACACACACGTGTGCACACATCGTGTACTGTTTCAGGTCTGGATGGCAATGCTGCTCCGCATCTGGAGCGGTTGGTTCAATCTGCCACGAGCCTAGTCAGCCTGAACCTGCAGCACACCGCCGTGGGAGATGCGGGTGCCCAGGCCATAGCCACAGCGCTGCAGCACGGACCAAGGCAGCAGGAGGAGATGCAAGGGTCTTCTATTCAGCACCTCAAGCTGACAGAACTGGACCTGGCTCATACTGGACTGGGTGATGTGGGCGGGTGAGTAGGATGGAACTAGAGATACCGAAGGTTTGCTGGAGTACCAGCCTACCAAGCACATGCCTTCTCCTTGTGCACATCAGTCATACCCGCATGACCACAGGTCTGCATGCCTGCCTGCCGGCCACTGCATGACAGTGTTGCCTAGCCGTTTCGTTCGTTGCAGGTGCCAGCACGTTTTAGCTTGATGTGTTCAACACCTGTTTCCAATCAACCTGAACCAGTCAATGCTGCCTCGCTGCTGTAGGGTTGCCTTGGCTGCCTGTCTGTCTCAGCCGTCCTGCCCGCTGACCACACTCTCTTTGGAAGGCAACCGCACAGTGACGGACGCGACGGTGGTGGAGCTATGCCAGGCTGCAATTCTGCCAGAAGCAAGTAGTGCCAAGGCCCATCAAGGTTTAACCAGCCTCAACTTGTCAGCCACATGTGTGTCGCCCGCCTGCCTGGAGCCACTGAGCCAACTGCCAGGCCTTCAGCACCTATCACTGCTGGGTTGCCAGCTTGGTACAGCAGGCGCACAAGCGCTGACTGCTCTCACAAGGCAGTCGCCGGCAGTAGCAGATGCAGCAGGGCAAGCAATAGGCCCAGAAGAAAGACTGCCATTCCCATCGCTGAAAGATCTGGGTCTGTCTGCTTGTGGATTGGATAGCAATGCTGTTGAAGTGGTTTTGGATGCGCTTGAGCAAGGGGCATTACCAGGGCTGGTTAGTGTTGAGCTGGGAGGCAATGCAGGGTGTCAGGGGGATGGGTTGCATGAGCGTGTCGAGGCGCTACGGGCTGTGCGGCCAAGGCTTGGGGTACACTGGAGGGCTGGCGACAGTGCGCCCACATGAACAGTGATGACCAACAAGTACATGCGTTTTTGCCTCGAGGCATCAACGAAATTTGCTTAGGTTGCAGGTATTTTGACGGTTTTGAATGGGGCTTGTACGGAAAGTGGGGACAGTCTTCATCTCTTGCAGTGCAAGAAGCCTGTACTGCTCGAACTCAAGGCGGCTGGACCAGCAAGGATTCTCTGTTGGTACAACGCGTCACTGTTGCGTCACTGAATGTGTTGTTTCTCCTGTATGCAGTCAATTCCTCGTATCAGACTTCAGTCCATGACTGACGAGTCCATAACTGATGAGTCACTGTGGCAGACGAGACAGTTACAAGCACAGGTCCGTTGACTGAAGCACCAACCAGAACGTACATCTCAGTGTCCAATAATCAACAATTCTAATTGAAATAATTGTCAACCGACTCTCACTGTCACTGCTCACACTTGGGCCATGAAGTCGGACAGTCAGTTTTCAACAGGACAACACCTTATCCTATCCCCAACAACGTATGACTGGTGGCATGACTGTGTAGCGAGTTTCACTGGCCTGTGGGGGCCAATCTGGCTGCCCTGGCCGTGTCCATCAGCCTGGCCCAACCCTCGCCACAGCTCCCAAAGCTGCATGCTGACTGGCAGCTTCCTGGCTGCCTCGCTGTCTTTCTGGTTGCGTGGGTCGCTGGTGTTGACATACTCGTAGTCATGATGACTCCTGCCTCAATAACGACCTCTCGATGCATTTGGGTCAAACACCAGCAACTGGGGCAGGCCACGGCACATGAGGAGGCACCAAGCGTGGTAGGGCCATGAGCGACAATTGGCTTGTATGGGATGCCTGGGCCAGCACGCCGCACGCAGGCCACATATGAGTCGCGGTTTTTTGTCATTGTTACAGCATGGCCTTGTGGGGAGCCGTAAGGGGCCGGCCGCATGCTACCTTGCTACTGATCATACTAACTGCCTCCACGATGCACGTGCCCAGCATGCCATGCCGCCGCCTGCTGTACCGCGTGCTGGCAGCTGTCTTGCGCACCATGCGTGGTGGCTCTGCCAGAACCGGCAAACGTCTTTTTTTGTATAGCCCGGGGAGTCTAGTTGCCAGCAACATGCCTTACAAAGACATAAAATTTGCAGGGCCCTGCATATGGCTTGTTCGACATGAGAAAAGACTCGCAGACGTCATTCTATACGACCCCAACGCAAACCATGCAACACACGCTCTATGTTCACTCAGTACCTCACCAAACCTACACGCCAAGCCTCTTCTTATCAGGGCCATCATGAGCAGGTGGCTGGAAACCAACTTACCCAGGGTGGCATGCTGTGCAAGTCACATACACACACACCGTTCTGACGGACAACTGGACAAACACAATGCCAGCAGTGCAGACATATGTCTTGAATCTAAGGACCCAAGACAAGCACAAGCAGTTTTGGAAACCCAATCTGCTCTGTCGCAGCCCAGCGGGGACTGGGCGCCTTGTCCTGAAAAGACTCTAGCCCCTCAAAGGCCCGGTATATGTCGCAAACCAGGGAGCGTGCGACCGATATGACAAACCTCTTACGCCTTCTTAAGAAACGGCCCACATAACACCTTAGCAGGCTGTTGCCTATGGCTGACAGGCAAAAGCACACCAATGTTGTGCTGCGATGAAGGACATAAAAACCATGGCTGTCAAGCAGAAGCAGTCTGGAGTGTGTTTTCGTCTTGGGAACTGAGCAATTCTGGTCAGAGTGGCACCATAGAAAACCCTGCGGACTTGAGCCAGTCCTCTACACTGGGGGCACTGGGGTCGAGGGACGAGTCAGCTTTCAAGAACTCCTCTGCATGCAGACCTGCCGCATTGCACATTGCTGCCAAACCATCAGCCCCCCCTGCCGCAGATTGAACAGCAGTGAATGTGGCAGCTGCGAGATCGCGCTTGGGCTCCACACCGTAATCGCCCTCCAACAATTGGGGCAACACGTCCAGCCCCAAGGCCTTGGCGTTGATGGCCAGACCCAGGAAGTGGCCAAGCTGAGTGGGCGCCTTGGGGAAATCCATACTGCAAATGCATAAGCAGCAGTAACCCGTCATGCTCATGCCAGATCCTGACAATCAAGCACATCCGACGAGGAAGATAAGCAAACAGGCTGAGCAGATGAATGTCATCCATTGCCCACTGAATGTGGGAAGTCACAGACCAGTCCACGTATGACAGCACATGGGCAATTTTGCGCCGAAGAACAAGTTGCTGAGTCATGCACATTATCATCGGCAGAACAGGAGGCACTTTCATAATCATCAGCAGCAGCAACACTGATGCAGTATGCACGACCACAGAAGGATGGCATTACTGCATGAAGGAATGAGTAGTGTGTCCTCGTACCTGAGGTCTTCCAACTGCACTGCATACGTGGCCAGGCCTGCAATGAGGTCTGTTGCTGAGATGTCGCCTTGTTCGTGCAGGTGGAGCAGCAGGCCCATGAGCGCAGCCTGCTCCTTCTCCTTGACGCTATTGAGCACGGCCTCGAGAGTGTACTCAACAAGCTTGGGCATCCACTCCTGCAAACAAAAACACACACTGGCTTGCGACTTGCCATTGCCATGCCTGAGGCACGTTCATCCAGCATATCAGCGCAACATGACCTTGCATTAAAGCAACTGAACAGAGTGCAGCCAACCTGTCTGAACTGTACCAAGGTGGCGGCGTACCAAGGTGGCGGCATGCATGCAGTGTAATGCTGAACCATGTTCTCCTTGCACTGCTATGCACTCACCGGTGCCTGCAGTTCCCGCACACACAAGGCTGCCTCCTTGTTGTCCAGTGTGCTGCTGAACTCGCTCAGCAGCGCGTCAGTCTTGGTTTTGAGTGCGGCCTCAGACAGGCCACCCGATCCAGCTGCTGCTGCAGGCCTGCAACGGACAAGCATTATGACAGCAAATCATTGGTCACATGCCGTGCCACAAAATCTGTCCACAACGTGATCGTGGTAGGCATGTGCAAATCACAGTTGAATCAGCATTCCACAAGGCAGAAGGAAGCTCTGGGTTTCACTGCGATGTCTGCAGCAGCCTTGTCCCCATCACCCTGTACTCACTTGCTGGCTGCTGCTGCTGCCACAGGCGCTTGCACAGCTGCCGCCACTACTGCCACTGGCACCTGTGCAGCTGCTGCCACCTGCTGCACGTACTCCCCTAACAGCGCGCTCTTGGTAGCTGCTGCCCCACCGGGAGCTGCCTGCTGGCTGCGCAGCGGCGGGAACAGGCCCCACCCGTCCGTCTCCCCGGAGCGCAGTGGAGGGATAAGCGGGATGTCGTCTATAGGACCCCCGCCGCCCATGATGCCACCCAGTCGCTGCTGTGTGGGCAGGGTGGGAAGGGCTGCAGAAATGGTTGAGCTGATCATGCCCAGCTCGGCCTCGGCCTGGGCACGGACTTCATCCAGCTTCTTGGCGGTGAACACCTCGCGACGGGGAATCCAGTTGCTGCGCTTGAGGTCCTGCAGACAGGGAGCAGTAAGCAAGCAAGGACATGTGAGTAGAAGAAGGCATGCATGTCAGGAAGCAGAAGTCAGGCGAGGACTGCTGGCAGGCGGGAATGCGAGCTGGCACAGGGTTCAACATAATGCATTGATAAGCTTGTGCAGCCTTGACCTGCCACAGAGCCCGACTTTGTGCACCTCAACCTGATGCTACACCCGTTGCTGGATCCTTAATACGCACCATGATGTCCTTGATGACGAAGCGGATGCGCGCTGCCACGTTGCGCGTGTCTGCACCCAGCTTCTCCAGTGCACGCAGCACATCATCCAGCTTGCGGCGGGTCTCCGGTCTCTCACTCTTACTCAACCTTGCACCAGCTGTTGTAACCATCTCACAGGCAGCCTGTGCACATGCATTACACAAGTGTCGTAACGTTTTCTCTACCAACACTGGCGTGCTTGCCTCTGCTCCCACCCAACGCAACTGACCCTGCTCCCTCCCCATGCAGGTATCATGTGCCTCCATGCGTTGTCATGTTTGGCCTGTGCATGATCTTGGCAAACCAGCATACCACAGCTTCTTGCAACAAAGTTTGCAACGATCTTGGCAACACAGCTTGTCTGCAACCAGCTTGCTTGCTTGCAGCCACTGTTTGTGCATGCCCTCCCGGGCTTTCGTCGCATCACCAAATTGTGTCTGTTGCTGTTTTCCTGCTGCTGCCCCTGACCTCGATGTTGTCTTCGGGCGGCACTTTGTTCTTGGGTGCTGTGAGCAGGTCCTCCATGCACTGCGTCATGATCCAGTCCTTGACCATGTCCTGCTTATACAGCTCGGAGATGAGCCGCATGTTGCCCATGGTGCGCTTCTTCACATTGCGCTCTGCTGCCTCCCGTTCCGCAGGCTCCGTTGTCTTGGCCAGGTTCTACACACAGGAATTACAACAGCACATCGCGTAGGTGGCTTGGACTCAGCCAGAATTCCAACCCACTAAATCCCCAGGCTGGCTGTTGCTGCCTCGCTCACGTCCTGTTGCTGCCCAAATACCAGTATCTTCTGCTGCTGCCCAGGTACGGGCGTCTGCTGCCGCTGCTGGTGCTGCTGTTGCGTGAATTGTCTGCCACGCACCTCGCGTGCAAGCTCAGTGCCCTCGAATTCGTCCTGGCAAGTGTTGAGCAGGATCTGCCGGAAGCTGATTGGCTTGTCGCTGCCCTCTGGTGGCGGGAAGCTGGGCAGCTCCTTGGAAAGCCGGAGGCAGAGATCCGCATACCTGCAACAAGCATGTGACACGTGCTAGGCCCTGAATCCTTGCACCATCATGCGCTGTCAGCGCAGGGCAGTTCATAAACGGACAGAGCCAACCCCATGGTGATGACTCCCCTAGTTGCCGTAACGCAGCTGCACACCTGAGCCAACATACCAGCAGTCATGCGTGTAGGTCTAGCCCATGCATGCTGTTCGCTGATGCGATTCTCACATGGCACAGTATGTCGGCTGTTCCACAGCATTCTCAAACACCAGTGAGATGGTGTGCTTGAGCACATCGGCAGTTGTGATGACCTCCAGGAGCTGCTGAAGCAGACGCTCAAACTTCTCAGGGGTAAGCTTGTTCAGAATACCCTTGATAGTACGGTGTGCCTGTGCAGGGCAGTTGAGCAGCGAGCCAAGCAACCCGATATGAGGTAACTCTGAAGCAACGTGTGGCTCGTTTGATGACACGAGCCTTGTTCTTGTGGCAAGGTGGCATGATGCCATGCAGGCAGTGTTTGTGGCTCCCATGCATTCAAACGCCCATGCTGCTGGTGACGAGTTTCCTGCTGCAGGCACAGCATCGGCAGCATGGATGTGCACATGCAGGTGGTCTGCTGAGCGGACAGTGCCTTTTGGCCGCCACGCACCCGCTGCTCCGCGGTCAGCTGCGCGCCAGGCTTGTAAGCCTGCAATCCCACGTCTGCTGCCCGCACAATCTTTGGTGGGCCCTGCGATGGGCAAAGGCAAAGATATCAGCTCGCCTGCGCGCACTAGAGCGAGCGATCTGATGCGAGGAGTTCAAAAAGAGCAGGTGGTACCTGATCCGCCCCGCTCGCTGCTGTAGGCTGCTGTGCCTGCGCTCCAGCAGCAGGAGCTTGTTGTGGTTGAATTGTAGGCGGCTGCTGCTTGATAACCTTTCTTTCCGTGGCAGGCTCGCTGAGTGCGCCGCCCTCCTGTTGCTCTTTACTCCTCTCCCAGTTGCCCCCATCGCGCTGTGGCTCCTGCTGACGCTGCTGCTGATCTCCTGAAGCAGGTAAGGGCTGCGCGTCGCGTGTACGCCAGTCGCGGTCGTCGATATCCTCGGCCACTTTCTGCATGTAGGGAGGGGGGGGGTGCCTCTGGTGAACCAAGAAGGAGTCACATGCGACACTTCCACAATTCAACACTGCAGTACGTGAGTGCTACCAATACAAGCGCAGACCTTCCAATTCAAGCAATGCCAACATGTGCTTTGCAATGCCATGCATGTTTAGGGCACGCTCACCTGCAGCACTAAACGCTGTGCGTCACGCTCCTCCTCCCCTGAGACGACAATCTCGGTCATCCCAAGCTGAGTCACCTCCAATGGGCACTTGCTATAGCGCTGCAGCAAGGCACATGCATAGAGGCCATCAGCATGCGGCATCATATACGTCCAAATATCAACCCAACACAAACTTGTGATTAGTTTGGTGTACATGCTTGATCATGCATCCTTTGTGGCTTGTACAGCTGAATGTCCATGCGTTCTGTTGGCCATCAGGCGCCCCCCTCCCCACACACCCGCAAACAGCCTTACCTCCATGAACTGCATGAGGAACTCCTTTTCATACTTGATGCGTTTGCCAGTCTTCTTGGGGGCTGTGTCATCAGACGCTGAAAGCAGAGCACTTGCCTGCGGGCAAAAGGCGAGCTTTCATGAACACGATCTTCCCGCCGGCGTGCGGCCAAGCGCGAACAATCCAGGATGAACGCATACAAACCTTCTTTGCTTTTATCCCAAATCCTGCTCCTTTGCCAAAGCTGGTAAATGGGTTGCCTGGGCCTCCGCCAGGTCCCAGCACCACTGGACGCAAGCTGACCTCAGCGTCGTCTGTCATTTTCTAATGCTGCTTAAACAGCGCTGCCAGAACGACGAAAGAGTGCACGCCCAAGAGCTTCAGGAGAGGAGGCGAGAGGGAACCTTTTCCTCATCCACACGTGACCAGGACTTTGAAACGTTTGTTGAAAAAAGTCTGCCTTCCCTCTCAACAGCCGCTTCTTGGGCAGGGCTGCACCACCGCCACCGCCAAAGATGTTACAGCTGCTTGCTGTTGACATTCCCCGCTCACCTGTCTCTTCTTGAGCATGGCATAGCGGACTGCACAACACCACCACCGTCATAGGTGTTGCAGCTGAGAACAGGGTGTGCACCTCGTCCATGCGGCCCATGAGCACCATGACTGAGTCCCGGGCCATATTTGGAGGGTGCATGCCAAGCTGCCCGACTGCAACCAGTGTGTTGTTGAAGTGCATAAGTGATGCCACAGGAGTTGAGCTTCTCCTGGCTTTGAAGCCTTTGGCAGTTCTCGTTGGCTTATCAACGGCAGCCACTTCTTTGTCACCAGCTGCCCAGTATACTTCCCCAGTTGTCAGCCAAGACACCGCATGTTTATCAGGACACGGGGAGGAACAAAAGGCGTAGGCACGTATCAACCATGCGTATGCTATCAACGAAATATGTCAACAGTGCGTATGCTACAGACTACACAGAGTCTTTGGAGGGAACGTGGAGGCATTCGTGCAGGACGGCGTTGCCCTGGTTACATCGCATGCCAGGTGCCACGTCGGCGTGATCCTTAGCATTGCTCTTGGCCAGCAGGCTACCTGGGCAAGGCAAAGTTCCTGTACGCAGGAGGAGCTGGCACTACACGTGATCACAGCCAGCCGGTAACATAACACGCCTGTTCTAATTTTACAGCAAGTACATTGGCCAGACTTGCGACCAGATTTGGGAATCATTCCACACAATCATCGACAATAAAGATTGCCGTGGTGAGTGTCGCAGTTGGCATTAATATTGCCTGCTTTGTTGTCCAGCGCGCCATGCATGGTTCCGACATTGCAAGGGACAGCAAACGACCTGAGTAACAGAGTGCCACTGCTGCTCCAGCTGTCTGAAATTAGATACGATGCATCTACTGTAGTAGCGTCATCCTGGACGGCATGAGAATTGTCAAGCAGTGGGGGGTGTCAGCTATACAAGTACAAGGTACTGATTAGCAAAGTTCTCTTTGTTTTGGCTGTTCTGGCAGCTGCAACAGCGACACATCTATCTGATCATCTAAAGCCAACGAATGAAGCAGTTTGTGTAGCAGCTCAATGGTTTCAGAGCTGAGTCCGGGCACTTGTGCAAGCGCCCATGAAGGGCGTTCATCACAATCTGCAGCAAGTTCCCTCCAATTCTGCGGCAATCTGTCATGACCTGTCATGGCCGTCACCAGCCAGCCTGCCGCACAGAACTTGTCCACAGCCGATAGCAGGCAGCAGTTTAACATCATGCCCTGCAAGCAGTATCATCAACGGTCAGTATCATTAGGTTAAATACACCCACCAACACCCAGCCTGTCCGGCCTGAGCTAGCTTCCGGGTGGTTTCCCATGCACGTTGCCGTCACCCAATTCGAAAGATGAAAAAAACGCACAGTGATATCTGCAAGTCAAAAACTTGCAGCAGGTTGTCAAACACAGAACGTCTAGTACACTCGCTCTGATGGTCAAGTGCCAAAATGATCTGAACATGCTCTCACGAGGTTCAGACAGACAACCCAGCAGAAGCAAGGAGGGGCGCACCTGTAAGATTGCATGCACCAGAAACAGCGGGATATGCCGTGCAGTTGTTCTTGTTGTTGGTGACGTTGAAGTGAAGTCCGGTGCAGCAGAAACGACAACATTTAAGGCAGGCTCCTGGCTCCCTGCTCGGTGCATGCTGGGTAGCTGCTGCACATTCAGTGGCACCGGCAGTGTTCCACTCAAGACCCTCTCATTCGTGTTTGTTGGTGCTGCATGAGGCTGGCCATGTTCTGTCTGCCACTCAGAAGATTGCTGCAACCCTGCTGCTTCTGCCTTGCTTGCGCTTGTCAGTCGTTCACTTAAGTGCCTGATCCCAGTTCTTGAGGTGACGACGTCCTTTCGGTGTCGTGGCAGAGCACCAGCACCAGCCGCGGCAGGGAGCAGGTCCAACACTAGGCCCACCTGCCCCTGGCTTGCTAGAACCGCTAAATGAGCGCACTGCTGCTGTAGGTCGATGTTGCTCCAGCGTCGGCCACCCGCTGTGCAAGCTTCCAGCAGCTCCTCTGGGCAGCTAGGCCAGCGCCAGCCACTGCCCAGCAGCAGCTTGGAGAGGTCTGCTGCCTCCGCCCAGCTGGGCATGGTCACAGCGGCCAGCAGCAACTGCTCCAGCAGCAGCCGGGACACCCGTGCACCGCTGCGGCATGCCTGCCACATGGTCCAGGCCTGCAGCCAGCAATGCAGCATGCATCACCTGCCAGAATCCTGTCTCAACCGTTAGGCTGAAAAAGCAGCAGCTCTTCAACATCTCAGCAAAGACTGCCATGATGCAAGGACAGCACTCCTTACATCCCCAACAACAGCAGCCTCAAACCGAGCAGAATGATTGTTGCCTGACTGTGGCATCCCCCATAGAGCTGCGGATGAGTGCCAGGCTCTGTCACATGGTGCTGCATGCCAACACGGGACCCTATTCAAACATAGGGTCAGCATGGTCTGTGGAAATGCGCATCGCTGTACCTGAGCATCTAAGGCTCCAGCAGCGCAAAGGGCAAACGGGGCAGCTCAGCCTTAGGTAAAATACCAATGGAATTGTCAAGGTTGTGTCTGTTCAAGTACGTGGCCCCTATGTTTGCTGTTGACGAACGACACCAGGTTCGCCTGGGTCACTCGAATCCAGAACAGACAAAACTTGACCTCCATGCACCCCTCCCGTGCCCTATCCTAGGTTACCCACACTTACCATCAATGCAACGTCAGCATGGTGTTCACAAAGCAACGCCATGACGGACCGGTGTGCTGCCTCTGACAGCTCCAGCTGCTTGGCTACCGGCTGCTTGACGAGGGCTGGCACCACAGCTGCCGCCACAGCCACCACACGTGCCTGTGCCCGGCCCAGCTTCTCAGGCCGCAGGGGCACTCGGTTCAGGAACACCACGGCCGCACTGACGGGCATGAGCCCACTGCGAATGCCCGGTGCTGATGCTCTCCCCGCCTCACCCGAGTGTGCAGTTAAGCATGTCAGGTTCACCTGGCTGAGAGCATCACAGGCCTGGTCGATTTCCACACCACACTTGAGTGCAGCCCCTGCTGCTGCCAGGCGCAGTACGTCTGACTGTGACTGGCTGGTGACCTGAGCACATAAGAGCATAAGGCATGCACCAGTCTTGTGTCGTCGCATGTTGCAGCCATGCAAGCAGTGGCGTGCTCACGTCCAAAAGTGAATGCTGGACCTCCATTGAGGATCACATGCATCCAGATCCCAAATGTGTAGGAACTATGTTGTGTGGCTCAGTCACGTCGTTCTCAGGCACTAGTGCACTCTGGCAAGCAGCACCCGTCCCACCAACTAGCATGTTGTACTGGGTACAGATGCACAAAAACATAGGAAGCCTATGCCGTTGCTTATGGCATTCACCTGTGCTGCGCACATCAGCGTGAGCCTCACTGCCAGGGATGCAGACGTCCAGGGCAGGCCCGGCACTGCATGGCGCACTGCAGCAGACCCTAGGGTGACCCACACAGCGTTGGGTATCTGCTGCACATGCACACCAGGCGCACCCTTGCCGCCCATGGAGGCTGATGCAAGCTTTAGTCCTGCATGGCAGACGAACAACAACAGGCTGGGGGTTGGATGTGGAATCCTGACGGTGGCAGCACCAACAGTTCCCGTCTGCTCCCTCTGCCCAGCTCAGGCCAGAGAACGAGCGTAAACATCTCACTGACAATTGTTTTAGTGCCTCAACCAAAGGCATGTTGTATGCAAGAGCATGACTACGCACGTGACATGGTCACAAGCAGTGGAGCTGAGGATCAGCCAGTGCAGAGCTGACAGGTTGACAGTGGTGCTGGCACACTGTTCACCTGACGTGTTGTGCAGCAGCCACCCTTGCATCAGAGCCATGGCAGCGTCCGTGGGGGGCTGCCGCAGCATTAGCAGCATCATGGATGCAAAGGTCTGCCGCCGCACACCCCGCAGCAGAGCTGATAGCTGGCCCAACACCTGCTGTGGCTGGCCATTGGGTGGACTACAGGCTTGCTCATGTGAGTTGCCTGACCCCTGGCCTGGCACGTGCTGCTTGTGGTGATAGGTCCTGCCTGGAAGTCTAGAAAAATCTGACTGGGTTGGGCTAGCAGTGGCGGGAGGTGCCTGGGTCGTGCGGGCGCGAGTTGGTACGTGTGGCTTGGCCGGTGCAGCAACCACCTTTAGTGCCTGCTCCAACAAAGCACCATCCCTCAGGTGGCAGGCCTGCTGCACAAGCGCAACCATCAGCCCGGTGGGCAGCGGTGCATGCATGGTCTCGGCGTGATGGAGCAGGAAGGCCACCAGGGCTGCGCTGTCACCCGCCTGCGCGCTCAGAGCCACACCCACTGCCTGCACGGTGGCAGTACGGCACAAACAGGCCCGTCGAAGCTGTTACTCGCCAAGCAGTTCACAATTCATACGGCCCGCAAGATGCAAAATTGCAAAGACATGTAATGACATGCCAGGTTAGACTGTCACTCATCAAGGTAGCAAGGTAGCTGGTAAGGTTGAGTCTGTGCATGTAGTGTATGATTAATACTTGCTCCCCTCCGCATGCTGATCAGAGAGCACAAGGTGCCATACCTGGTCCATGCGGCCCATGTGCACGTACGCCTTGCAGCAGGCCATGAGCGTGTCCCGGCCCATGCTGGCCACCAGCTCACTGCCACTGACTGCAAAGCCCTGCTCGTACACACGCGTGAGAACGTGCAGATGTTCAACTCGCTCGCTGCGACCTCGCTTGCGACGGCTGGAGGGGTGCCGACCGCCCATGCCTTGCACTGCTGGCAAGCTGGTGGTCGAAGGCATGCTGTGTACTCCTGTGTAGCTGGTGCTCGGAGGCGCAGTGTGTGCACCTTGTACTGCAGGCAGCGCGGTTGTGGTATGCACACTGGCCACATGCTGTGCCATGGATGTGGGTGCAACAGTGGAGGTAGCAGCAATGGCAGCAGCTGCAGCGGCACAGACGGAAGCATCTGGGCTGCATGCCAGCAGGTGCAGCAGCAGCGCGCATGATGTGCAGTCCAACAGCGGCTGATGCTTGGGCTGTGGAGGCACTGCATGGCGTCTTGCGTGAAGCCGCTGGGGCTGGGGTGCATGGCTGTGTGGCTGGGTCAGCCAGGCTTCCTGTAACCGTGAGAAAATCAATAAAGCAGCCGCCAGGTAATGTACGTATTCGTTTGCCGAGAGCTGTTGTACTGTCCCGGCGTCTTGTTCTCTGATTTGTGCTTGCTTGGCCGGACTGGCAGGTTGTGTGTCGCCTTGAGCTGGCTTGGCTGGACCATCAGAGTGTGCGGGAAGTGCTTGCTGTGCCAGAGCCACTGCAGCTGTGAACATGACCCTTAAGGCGGGCAAAGGTGGTGCTGAGCAGTAGGCGATCAGCTCGGGTGCAAGAGCTGCCTGTCTGGGCCTGGGCATGAACCCGCTATCCACGTTCTGTACAACAGCTGTCCTGATCGTGGCTGCTGCTAGTCCCGTTTTGTCATGGTGATCTCTACCACTACCATCACCACCAGCAGCACCAGCCCTGCCAGGCACGTCTGTGATGAAACCACTGTCGGCATGGGCAAGGGCATGAAGTGACCGCAGCATGTGTTCTGCAGCCACCAGGCTGGGGTTGTACGTGCGGCCCACGGAGGCTTGACACAGCAGTGCTAGGAGGCGATTTGTGGAAAGACGTGATTGTGGTTCACAAATGATGCCGTCCAACAGCACTGCCTGGGAGGTGAGTTGCATGCAGGGTAGCACGTGATCCATGATCCCATGCAGCAATGGCATGGCGCCGGCATGGTGATCGTCTGACAACAGCTGGTGGAAGATGGATGTAAGGGTGCTGGGGCCAACCGTGCCTGCCTGCACACCGCTAGTCAGGACCTGCGGGCCACAGGGGCAAGGCAACAATAGCAAGGCTAAATGAGCTGAACCTAGACACGGCAGCTGACAAGCAGGTGTTGCATGGGAACCACAGCAGACACTTTACTAGGCTACATGAAGGCTGTGCCTGCGGGCAATTGTCAAGGCAGGCGAGGTTTCCATACGAACGCAGCAGTGCACGCCAACATCGGTGCATGCCGAGAGAGAGTGTGAGGGTGGCTGGTAGCCCATGTGCGGTGAGAAGCCCAGTGCCATGAGAAAGGTTTGTGCCATCCAAGGCAACCACTGCCAGGGGCTGAGAAGCACAACTTCACCAGCAGCTGAGCAACTTTACTGGCCCACACACACACACGCACAGTGCATTTGCTGTGGTTTGGCAGACATGGACCACCTCCTACCTCTTGCAGGCAGCGCTCGAGCCTTTCTTTTCCCATGCCATCACCACCGGCTTCACAACGTCGCCACGTGCCAATCACTGCAGCAATCACGTGCTGCATGAGCCCAGCCTGGATGGATTGTGAAGCCTGAAGACCATGATGGCCAGAGTCGGCTGATGGAAAGGCCTCAGCTGTAGCCATCTCATTGTGTGACGGTTGCAGGAAAGCGTGTACTAGTGCCAGTAGAGTCTCCAGGTTGCATGAGGGCAAGGGTGTAGGAGCTAGCAGGGCTGTTACTAGCGCAAAGGCAAGGTCCTTTGAAGCCTGCACAGCCCCGTGGATGCTCTGGGTATCATCGGAAGAAGTGCTTGCACCTGCCAGTCTTCCTTCCACAGCCTGATCTGGCAATGCTGGCGATAGCAGCTGTCCAGTAAGGTTATCGGCACCCTTGGTGCTCTGTCCTTGAACATGTGATGGCTGTTGAAACGGTGGCTGGTATAGTAAGCCTGCGCCCGCATCATACTGGCACTCCCGCAGCATAACAGGCAGGTGCTGTGTCAGCCATGCGGCCTGCCCATGCTGCAGGCTGGCCCAGCACATGCAGTCCAGCAGCTGCCAGCGAGCCAGGCGACCACTCTGCCCATCCACCACGCCTTCACTGCCCATCATTCCTGCACTGCTCTGTGCACTGACACCCACACCATGCCCATCCGCAGTGCTGCCAGATGCATCAATATGTGCACTGGCCCTTCCTGCCGTGCTGCTGCTGCCCCTCTGTATTGGTGTCCTGGGCAAGATGACTTGGTCTAGGCCATGCCACTGGCATATGAACTGCAATAGGGCTGTCACGTTCTGATCAGTGCCAGCTGTGGCCACTGTCCTGTCCACAAGCTCACGCATAGCTACTAATAGTTCAGGGCACAACAAGGCGTCCTGGGCCTGTGTGTCTGTCCTGCGGGCTTCCTCGGACGCATCAGACCCATGCCAACCAGCCCCAGGCATGACATGTGCGTTCGTTTGTGTGTGATGTATGGGTTTCTGGGCTGTGACATCAGCCAGCATCCCCGCCAAATTCAGGGCTTTGGACAGGTTCGTGTGATGCATGAGCTCAGCAAGCAGCTCCGCAGCCGCTGTACCCCAGATCACGGCTCCTCCTAGCAGTGCATCCTGCACAACCTGCATCAGACATCACAGCCACACAGTTGAATGGAAATGTTTCCAAAGACGGCCTGTCAAGCTGGTCTGCATGGGCTAGTCGCTGCCTGGTCCCAGCAGCCGTGTGCGAACAAATGCCACATGCCTGCAATTGTGCGTGGGCTGGTCTTACCTGCCTTCATCCTGATGACACTGTGCAGTGCATATGAAAAAACAGTGAACGCTGACTGGCAGGACTGTCTGGGTGAAGCCGTTGCACACTGACGGACTTTACATGGGAGTTGAATGTCCCCCTATCACACGCTGGCGAAGAGCTGCTGTAAATCTGACTGTTTTGAATACTCTGAGCAAATCTGGGACCAGTCACATGACGATGGGCGTTGTCCAGGTCCGTCCTCAATTACCTTGACCAATGCCTCAGTCCCCGCTACATGTCTCAGCACATCAGCTTGTAGCGAGCCTCCCTCAGCCCTGCCTAGTGTGCTGCCCATATGCAGCACGTGGCCAACTATGTCCAGGGCCTGCAACATGGGAGTAGTCGTGATGTGGCCAGCTCGCTCAACATTGGGAATACAAGGTGCAGCAGCACCAGCCAGAGGCTCAACAGTTGGCAATCATGTGCAGTACCACGCGAGAACAATTTAACAAACATGGGTTGTCCCACACTCACTGCATGCTCATCCTGAGCAGCACACAGGTCCAGCAATGCTTGGGTGGCAATCCGCACATCCGCCGCTGCTGTGATCCTCAGGCGCCTTGCCAGCTGTGCCTCCCCAGCATCAACAAGTGCCTCCAGTGTGGGGAGCTGCTGCATGCACACCTCTACTAGGTGATGGTGTGCTCTGCATGCAGCCTTCAGGTCGCCTCGGTGAGTTGCACGGAGAGTTACAAGGGCTGCCGTGGCAGTGGTGGTGGCTGGTGGTGGTGGGAATGGAACTTTGCCAGACAGCAAGTGCAGATGCAGCTCGATCAACGACGCCCAGACTGCATCAGCTGGCTGCTGTGCAGCACCATCACCCGCACTGCTGTGCAGTGCACCAGGGCTGCTACTCAGATACCCTGAAGCTTCTTCACACACATGGTAAGATGATGCTTGTTGGGTGATAGCGTGTTCACCTGGTGGGGCGCCCTGTGCTGTGCGGAACAGGGCGCGCAGCTGCTGGCAGGCCTGCCAGATGCGGGCTGACCTAGAGTTGCCACTGAAGACCGAGCCATTCGTGGCCGCATGCTCTACAGCCCGCTGCATTGGCTCTGCACTGGTGTCATCCTTCGTCGGGGAGTTGCAGCGCCAGGGTGTGCTGGGTACCAGCCAAGGCGCCCCATTCACTGGGTGAGATGACTCCGTAATGGGTTGAACTGAATGCAGCTGAGCAAGGGCGGCTGCTGTAGAGGATGTTGAGGCTAGATCCGGCAAAGGCAGGCCATCAGCTGGAAAGGTTGTTGATGCTTCAGCCATGCCGCATGCTAGCTCTGGCCCGGGCATACAAGTTGCACAAACGGCATGGGCGGGTGCGGCCAAGTTCGCATCTGAGGTGGTCGTCACTGCTGAGGAGAGGTGCATGGAGGAAGAGCGGCTGCTCAGCCTGCCCATGCCATCATTCAAAAGCTGTGCTGCTGCCACAACCTCCTCTGACAGGATCAGTGCAGCATGCAAGTCGCTACCGGGTGGTGCAGGGGAGGCAGCGGCCGGACGAGTACGCCATGCAGCTAAGAGGGACGTGCAAGGCGCTTCCAGTGCCCGCAACACCAGCCCACCATGCAGTGGCCCCTGGCCAGGGGCTGGGATTTGTGGGGTTGATGGGCTAGCACTAGACTGTAGCGTGATATCAACAGATGATCGACCAGTGAGCGTTGAGACATGCGAGCTATCCGAGTGGCTTGACGTTGGGAGTGGCTCCACTCCTTGTGACGCTGGCACTGGTTCAGCTTGTGCCATACTGTTGCTGTCCTGGACAGTCAATGTCAATATTCTTGTCATTTCCGACACCGGGGATGCTAGGTGTGTATTGAACACCTGCAGGTCACGTGCCCGGCTGGTGAGGTGCTGCTGGTGCAATGCGGGTGCAAGCTGACCCAAGCACAGCCCCGGGGCCGGCCCGCCAAGGGCTGATACCACCCGGCTCCGATCGCTGCTGCCCGTTTCCTGCTGTCTAGATGCAAGCCGGCTGCTACCGTTGCTGTGCTTGCGTGCTGCATTGGCAGCCTTGTGCATTGCCGCCTGATTACTATGGCTGCTGCTTGATGGCTTTGGAACGGCTGTTGTGCTGGTAGTAATTGTCTCCACGGCTAACCGTTCAATCTCAAATGATGAACGAATGTACTCTGCTTGCAAGATTGTCATACCATTACTGTCAGGAGATCTGCTGGGGCTGATTTGGGGGAGTTCTCGGGTTTCCCTTGATTGTGAGACTGGTGCTGGTGCTGGGATGCTGGAGATATTAGCTTGACGGTCCCCTCCTGGCGCTTGTCCTTGTGTCTGGTTCGAGTTGGAAATGCCTGCATCTGCCTGGTTTTCCAGAGGTGCGTTCTGCGCCAGCAGCTGTGTCAGGACTGGCAGGGTTGCTGCGGCCACCGCTGATGCCCAGTCCTGGTCAGCTGTCTGTGTGGGGTCATCCTGCCACCGCCGCACGACCAACAGGTGCAAGATGCACCTTAAGCGATCCCTGCAATTCACAAAGCCGACACAAAACGCAAGACAATGCGTCAGTGCAAAGCTCTTATAATGCCGGACATGCCCACATGCTGTCACGTGTCAAGTACAACCCAGCGTTGCTCTTCTCTGCTGCTTGGATTGCAAGTGCCATCATCTTATCCTGTTGAAGCTGTTTGTACATGGTCATGTCTAATGTGCCCTGCTACAGCACAGCCATTTTGAATGTATCAACACCTCACAAACCCATGTCGAGCTAGGCAGCTGCCCCTCCACCCACACTTGTCCCAGTGCCCATCCCACCTGTGCAAGAAGGCCGCTCCAGGCAGGGCCTGCAGGGCGCGGCCGGGCACTGCCTCTGCCAGCTCCCGATCCGTCATGTCCCGCCAGTAGCAGTTCAGGGAGCACTGGGACAGGTCATCAGACCACTCCTGCAGCATATATTTTGCACAAGCAAAGCAGCGAATTGCACAACCAAATGAGCAAGAATGCAGTTACAAAGTGGCTTTCAGGCACACAGCAGGATACATACGAAGAAGTGGAATTGCATTCACACGTAACATTTGGGCACAGAGCAGGGTCCAACTACTATGATCAGCCTTGAAACTGACAAGGCTTTTCAAGGCACTTGTCAGTCAGTTGTGGCCTGTATACATACCTGAAGTGCATCTGCTGTGCGCGCCTCTCGCGCACGCAATGCAGCCAGCGCATGCTCCAAATGGCGACCAGCGGCGGCGTAGTCCCGCGTCACACGCATGTGATACTCACCCAGCCTGTGTACCAGGCAGCCATCAGGGAGTCATTCATCCGGCCAAAGCACCTGTACTGCTGCCACTGAGGTCGCTGCACCCACAACGCACCATGGTGGTGCTGAAAGCCCATGGTGTTAGATATAGAAAGGGCAGATGTGTGGCTACTTTGTGAACGTGCACCGTGAAGTGCGTGTTCACCACTTATCAGCACCTAATGTAAGGTACTCGAGGACTGGTGGCGGACCCTGCCCCTGGTACTTTGTGAATGTGTGCTTGGGTTGTGGTAGCTTGGCCTGCCCTGGTATGGTCGACCCTCCCTCCACCTGCTGGGCGCACACCTGTGGCGTGCGTCATACAGCACCATGAGCCCCGGCTGCTGCACCTCCAGCTGCAGAGCGAGACGCTCCATGACCTGGCTCAGCTTCGACAACTGCTCAACCTGCGGCAAGATACAGATTTACCAGCGGTTATGATCTTGTCACTGCATCTAAACGCGGATCACATTGGGTGTGGTTGACCGCCTCGTACTATGACACCCATCTGTTCCTCACAGTGTGACAGTTGCAGCTGATCCCATCGTTGACGTGTGGATCACATGTGCCCTGCTGCCCACCTGTTCCAGTCCCAGATCATGCAGATCTGTCATGAGTGCCATCTGTTGGGATGCCAGGTGCAGCCGCATGTGGTCAGCGAGGGGCATGCGGGCCGCCTGAAGCTGCGCTACACCCTCTGACAGATCCTCAAGCACCTGAACAGAAAACGTGCAAACCAGGTTCGCTAGATCTTAACAGCTGATTGAAATGTTGGTTAAAGAGCGCATGTTTCCTATTCGTTGTTGTCACATGTTATGGACGAGTAATGTGTACAGAACAAATGATTGAACAATTCACAACCTCTTGCAGCCACCGACTCCACTCTCACCGCCTGGCATATGATGAGTTTGTCGGGTGTGCTGCGCACTGCATTGCTCATGAAGATGACCATGAGGGCCGAGGTGACCTGGTAGAGCCAGCCCGATAGCAGCAGGCCAGGCCCAAGGCCGGGACCCTGCAGGGCAAAAGCAGGCCAAACACTCACAAGCGATGGAACCTATCCATGACAGTGCACATGTGTGTGTGACAAGAACACGTGCGATTGAGTAAGCCCATGACACACCCAGCCTGGCCCTCATTGAGTGCGACCACATGACTGGCAGAAACATGGTGCACGTATTCCAGCAAGCTGCACATCAAACTGTTCATGGCTCGACAGAATCCATTCCGAACCCATGCATGACAGAAAACGCACCAATGCATCCTTGAACGGTAGCAGGACAGAGGACTGCATGAACACCAGCGCCTGGTGGTCCACGTCAGAAACATGACTGGGAATACGCCCCTGTCCGTGTGCAGCTGTGGCCGTCAGCGTCTGTGAGGCTGCAATGACACTTTGCGCCGCGGCCCGCAGCCAGCCGGGTTCCGGTGTGGGTGGGAAGGGCGGCATGCGTCTCTCTGCACCCGGAGACATGACAAGCTTCAACGCCTGCTGCATCACAAACGCATGGCCAGCAGCAACCCGTGCTGCAGCATCCTGACTCTCAGTCTTAGCTGAGCCAGTGCCGGTGTTGGTGGTGCCTTCAGTCGAGCTGCTGCTGACACTTGCAGGCTCAGTTGCGAGCCACTTGACGAAGGAGCTTGTGGCCCCTGATAATTCTGGCACCATCACAAGACTGACAGGGTCTGGCAGTACACGCTGCAGAAGGCTGGAGGCCGCCCCAGGCAGAGCGCCTGCTGCGTCTGTGTTTGGATCTGTCTGCAACTGTGCTGGCAGGGATGGTGGTATTGATGAAGGCTGGCCGACGGAGGCAGATGAGGTTGGTGAAGAAACTGCAGTCGTTGTGCGCACAGGTGCGCTGCCCTGCCTGTCTTGATGAGCGGACAGGGACGCATTAGTGTGTGGTGTGGCTTGGTGTGCACTGCCCTGTGATGTTTGCTGCTGCTGCTCCTGCGCTGTGTGCCAGCCACGTGCTAGCGCTTCCATGCCATGACGCCGGATGGGTGGTAGGTGTGCCATGCTAGGGGCAGATGCCCATGTGTCGGTCATGGATATGAACTCCGCTGTCAAGTAGGCAGCGAGGGTAGGCTGCATGCTGGAGCTTTGCTGGAGCAGGGCTGCTGCGCCTGGCCATACAAACTTGGAGGCAGCCCGTGCCAAGGTCCCACCCCAGCGGCCCAGCACGCTTTGGGAGGCACTTGTTGCCGGCGGCTTGGTGGGTTCTGCCACTGGCAGTATGGAGTCATCTGCACCTTGCCGTGCTGCAGGCCTGTGGTGGCGTATGCTTGCTGCGTGTGACTGCCCCACATTGGTCCATGTAGCACATGGTGTGCGTACACGTGCATGGGGCACTGCATGGCAGCCTGTAAGCGGCAGCAATGGCCTGTCAGGCAGCATGCCACGGCTGTCACAACAGCTTTGACTTACTGCTGCATGGTATGGCATGCCTGGCTGACTTTACCATGCCAATGATGCGGGCTGCCACTACTCAGGTCGGGTGTGTCCTGGCACTCATGCCTGCATCCAGTCGATTATCAAGCCATTTACACCCTACCCTGAACAACGAAACTGCTGACCAGCCTGACAAAACGAGGCAACAGTCAACACAGCAGTCAACAAGACATCCATGCTAACAGCCAACAGCAGCCAACAAGACATCCTTAACTAACTCCGGTTCTGACGCAGCACGGCGGTTGCGATCCACACCGAGCACACCGGCGATAGGTAGGAAAGGCTACTTTGGCAGGTTATAACAAAGCACCTGCGATCGCGACAGTGTGATCGTGTGCACAGACCTCTCAGCCTTTGTAAATTTTCTCGTATGGGTGGCACATGAGGGACCAACCAGCACCTTTCTTGCAAGGCGGACCAGGATGAATCAGGCAGACTGGGAAGGCCTCATCGTGCGCTATCTGAAAGACAAAGGGTAAGAGCACACATGAAAGCATGCAAACCATGACATGCAGCAATCGCACATTCCATGCATTGCGCACGGATCCCATGCTGCTATCCTTATACAGGTACAAGGAGGCAGAGCAAGCATTGGAACGCAGCATCCGTGCCCATGAACCGGACAATATGGCTCTCTCAGACAGGCTCTCAGTACACAAGGGCGTGGTTGAACAGTTGGTTGAGACATTTGCAACCTCGGACCAGCCACAGACCTACGTAGAAGCGCTTGATAAGTTTTCATCGTGGCTGGACAACTCCCTGGATGTGCACAGGGTGTGTGGGCAGCTGGGGATGGGGGCATAGGCAGGGGACGTTCACTTCACCGAGTAGTCCGGGACACAGGAAAGGGTTCTTCAAGAAGTATGCCTTGTCCTGGAACACCGGGGCAACCGCCGCTCCAACTGTGTTAAGAAGCCGACCCAGCACAAGCAGTACAGCTCGTGATGCCAGGAGATGTCACAAGACGGGGATGCAAGCGGGCTGCTGCAGCGAAGAGTGACCACAAGGCAGGCCCTGATGTAATCCAGGCACAGCACGGCACTCTGGCCAACTCTTGAGCACAGCCCATTCCCCTCCATGTGCGTGCCTTGCAGGCCGAGCTGTCCAGACTGCTGCACCCGGTGTTCATCCACACTTATCTGGCCCTGATACAGAGGGATGCGGCGAACGTGGCAGCACCCTTGTTAGCAAAGTGAGACAACCAGGACACGTTAGCTCATGTTGCACCCAGCATTTCCATCGATGACCATGTATCTGTCAGTCTTGTTGGGAAGCTGCAGAAACATTCTTGGCTTATGGGAAATCCAACGCAGCGTTGGACTTGTTGGATTAGCGCATCAACAAGGTCTGCCAATTCTGCCACGGTCCGCAAACAATTGTCATGAGTCATGTGTCGGGTGTTCATACGTGTCATTGACCAGAACATCATGGCGCTTAAACAAGCTTGTGTATGGTCCATGCGCAGGTACCAGCGGCGTCTGGTAGCCGTTGAGGGCCCCTTGTCCCGCGTGCGAGCGCTGGAGCTGGCAGAGCTGTCGGGGGTGGCAGTCAAGCAGCATCTCACAAGCAACACGTTCGTCAGACAGGTGAGAGGGAATGCACGAGCTGAAGCTCAGCATAACATGCATTGCAATGGCAGCCTTCCGTGCTCCGCACTGTAAGCAAGAGGCTCATGGGGTGATGCGCAAGGCACCTGCACACGTGCGTGCTTTCAAACAGTGCACCACCCAAGTGTATGCAATCTTCTGACGGAAACAACGCAGCTGTTTGTTGGCGCCGCCAGAGCAGTTGTAGCTCTGTTGTCGCTGACACTGTGCAGATTCTGTCCAGCAAGCAGACAGTGCGCCTGAGCCCGTACGCGCGTGACCTGTTGGTTCACTTCCTGCACAGCAACAGGGGCCTGTTGTGCCTGGCAAGCATCATCAACCAGTACATACACATAGAGGAGGTGAGGCACATTGTCAGCAGCTGCTTGATAGGACGCTGAGCCAGCCAGCCAGCCAGCATGGGAAGGGCAATGCAGGTAGACAGGAAGAGGCTGGTACCAACCAGCCTGATCAAAGCAGTGGTGCATGCCCTCCGCCAGTGCACCAACTCGGGGCTCATCTGATGCTGAAATGCCATTGACAAACACACAGCTCGTGGCTCAAGCGTGCATCACCAAGTCTAGTGTGATTGTGGTGTGCTCAGGTATCAGACCAGCCCGATGCACCCGTTGATGCGGGTGAGGGCGAGGAGGATGCGGGGCCGGACGAGGACGGCAGTGCGGACCGGGCCGATGTAGAGGCGCTTAACATCAACGCGGCACAGGTCAACCTGGGGCTGCTCAAGGTGAACAGCAACAACCAGGGACTGTCTGT